>APFE030668189.1:46631-61180 GCA_000404065.3 Pinus taeda | reverse complement strand
CAGTTAATATGGCTCCATCAATAGTCATATTATCCTCCTTGTCAAGCCTCATACCTCTGCTCTTCATGTCAAACTTCAAAAAAGAGAAAGTCACTTAAAAACATGTTTATCTCTGGGTACGCAGGTTCTCTCTACCTTGCCTGCATGTACGCATCCCAAACACAGTGTGCCTGCGTACTTATACACTCTGTAAGCCAAAGGATGGGTGCGTACCCCTGTAAAGGTCAGAAGGCGCGAGTTTCATCTTTAAAAAGTTACTTGTGGTCACTTCTAGAGCCTTCTAGAAGAGTGTTTGACGTGTATTGAGCGCCTCCAGATGGTTCATGCATCCCTATGATAGAGGAACTTATCCCATCAAGAGAGGAGCTACCCCATCCAAAGAGGGAGTATCCCATTGATGTTGGAACTGAATAACTTCCTCTAGAACACTATAAATACAGGCCTTGGGCCAGAGGAGGGGAGGTTGAAAGCTGAACATTCCAAAGGGTAGATGCTGCTGGAATTAGGACTTCCTTGTTAACTTGTGGGAGAGATTCCTATCCTTTCTTGTTTCATTTGGAAGTGGGTGAGCTTGTCAAAGTAAAGGAAAACTCTTGCTGGACCCTGGGAGGAACTTGCACAACACCAAGGCTCAGGTTGTAATGGTTTCTTTTGTTTCCTATTAATACAAATAAGTCCATTCTTCTCAATGATTTTTTATTAATGAATTGTTTCATATACTCCTTGGTCTATATGTTGAATATGTTTTGTTTTATGGAATATTCAGGTGTTATGTAATCGTTTGATTGTTAGTGTATGCAGGTTTCGAAGTGAAGGAGGAGTTCATCTGGATCGACGAGGCTAGACTACTACAACAGCGATGGACTTCAGGTGGGATCGAAAACACTTAGTTTCTCGTATGATAATGCATGTTTAGAGAAGGATTGATCTTAATTGTCTTGTTTGTCACTAGAAAGTCTTAGGCTTCTAGGGAGGTTGGTTTTGTCCGCAAGATTAACTCTTTCCGCATGACACCTATAATCAACACAAATCCTCCACTTACCATTTTTCTTTGGAACCAACACCAAAGGAGAGACCCACTCACTATCTGAGATAAGGTAAAGGAATATTTCATCTAGCAGTTTTTGCAGTTCTTCTTTGACTATATCTTTAAGAGTTGGATTCATCCTCCTTTGGGGTTGCCAGATTGGCTTACAACCTTCCTTGATATAAATATGGTGAGTACACACCGAGGGGTGCACTCCCTTCATTTCTTGGTAACTCCAAGCAAAGGCATCTAGATGTTCCTTTAGCATGTTGCACAACTTTTCTTCTTGGAGAACATAAAGAGATGGATTGATTTTCAAAGTTCTCTCATCGCTGAATTCTATGGTTTTGACATGGATAGGGTTGGAATCGGCTAAGCATAGATCAATTTGATGGTTGTTTTGGGTTTTATTTACTACTTCTTCTAAAGACAATGTACTAGGAGTTGGACTTTGGAGTATGTGTTCGATCAATTCATCTTCATCCTGTTTTCCCCCTCCCATGGTTGTTTTTAAAGTATAGAGTTGGGCAGAATAAACTTCATCTTCCTCCTCCTCTTCCAGCCACAAAGGTAAGTCATGTTTTAGAGATGGCTGAGAAGGAGGGTATATGACTGACTTCTTGGACATATGCCCATTCTTGATGGTCATATTCCAGCTCTGCAGCTAATGTAAGCATCAACAGTGGCTAACGAGGGCCTCCCAAGGATGAGAGGCTAACTATTAAGCTTAGCCTTAGGCCGGAGAACTAGGAAATCTACACGGTATTCCTAAGAATCAATCGAAACCATCACATCCTCCACAATCCCCTCAGGGGTCACTGTGGAGCGGTTTGCAAGTTGCATAACTGTTGTGGTCTTCCTCAATGAACCTTGGAGGTTGATCTTGAGCATGGTGTCCTTGGTCATAACATTAATGGTAGCCCCAAGATCGATCAAAGTGTGTGGGGAAATGGTACTATTGATGTGCACTTCTACTAAAGGGATTAGAGGGTCCAAATAATTTGGACATATTACTTACCCAAACATTAAGTCAGACAATTTTCCAATGATATTAATGATAGGGGCATCTCTTCTTCACCTCCTTGGATGCTTGAAGCAGTTCTCCTTAAAAAACGTTTTGTAAATAGGTACATCTTTAATAGCTTAGAGAAGTGGAATTTTGACACATAGGTTTTTTGATTCTCCTAGAAGTTCAGTCTCTTCTGTGGTGGTTGGGTTAATCTCTCAAGAAAGGGTGGTGGATTTACTTTAAGCACACTTTCCTCTCTTTCTTCCTCAACCTCCCTAGGTGGAGGTAGAGGTTGGTTGTCTAAGAGTAGTCTCCCAGATCTCAGGTTGATCTCCTAAATCTCCACAACATAAGCTGGATATGATGTCTCTACACTGTATACTTGCTGTGCCTATCTATTGTTTATGTTTGGATTTGGTTGGGTAGGCATTTTGGGTTTTTTAGGTGGAGAAGAGTGTAAAATCTATGGTTTGGTAGGTGGTGAAGGCAATAAAACTGGAACAAATTTTTATGGAGGCCTCCACCCCTGGGGTGGTGCATTCCACTGAGGTCGTGACAGAGCATATGGTTGAAAAGACTAGCTGGCTAGCTGGGAATGATACTGAGGTGCAAAGGACCAAGGAGGAGGTGTAGACTAGGAAGGATGAGCAAGGGGTCCCCAATAAGGTCTAGATGTGGTCTAGTTGGGTTTGTAATATGCATGGGATGACCCTTGCATGCCCTACTAGTATGGCCTAGGTCCATGAGGTCTCCTTTGGTTTATGTAGTAGAGCTACTTAGTGACCCCTTTTGCTCCTTGATATACAATTTTGAGTCCAGGTAAAGAGGGGAACTTGTCCGTGGAGTGGTTTTCTTCATAGACTGAGCAAATTTCAATATAATTCAATGGACATTCATTCCTAGGGTGCCTCATGGTGCATGTAGGAAAAAAATGGCTAGGGCTCTCTTTGCTTCCTCCTTCTTTCTCTTAATGTGTATATTGTCGATCTGTAGGGCAAGGGTTGGCAGCATCTTGTTGGCATTATGATATAAGTGTTGTCCTTGATGGAAACTCACTCAGAGGTATGATATAGGTTTTGTCCTTGGTGGCAACTCAATCAGATGACAAATCATAGTACAGAAGGTCAAGAGAGAGGTATATGCAGGTTAACGTTGATGAAAATGCGTATACACATGGGTGAGTAGGACAAAATGCATGTATACATGCACATGCAGGTTCATAGAAGGAAAGGTGTGTACATGTTGGAAAACTAAGTTTTGGTCCGTGGCATTTGGTCCGTGGTATTTGGTCCATGGTATTTTGGTATTGGTCCATGGTATTTGGTCCATGGTATTTTGGTATTGGTCCATGGTATTTGGTCTGAAGTGTTGACCCCAGGTATTGGGTCCAAGGTATTGGTTCTACATGGTTTTGGACCATGGTATTGAGAAAGGCCTAAACCTATATAAGGAGAAGAAGATCATTAGGCCAAAAGGAAAGTGTGCAAGGATCGAATATATGATGAAGTGTGAGATCTAGTATGCTGGTTATGGGTTTGTGATGCTTTTCTTGATCTGAATCATGGATGCACCTATGTGGTTGATGATGGATTGATGGATCGGGATCATAAGGCTTTGAATGTATTATATTTATGTGGTTTGATCATGGATAGACTAGATCTGAATTATTGACGCATTTTTTATTGTATGAATGTTATGATCTGGGTATGACTGATGTCTAGAACAGCTGCAAAGTTATGAGTAAATATTTGCAGATCTGTATGTGGGTTGGCCTTGGTAAAAGTGCATATGTACACTAGCTTGGTTCATCATAGTAGCGTATACATTATGAAATATAATATTTAAATTTGTAGTTGGATCTGGTTATTGTTGTAGAGTTTTGTGTTCTGCTCTGTGTTCTAGTGACTATGTTTTGTTGACAGGGTTTCAGTGATTCAGTGTTTGGTGATTCAGAAATGAATGATGCAAGTGTAGTTGATGGTTGTATTGCAGTGGTGATTGATTTGTGCTTCATTATTGTTGATTGGTCCAGTATGAAAATTGGATGAAACGTGGCCTTCACATTATGGTGTTGTGCTTCAGGATATCCAGTATGAAAATTTATGAAATGTGGTCCCTGGAGGAAGAAAGAAGATCGTAGCCTTCTGTAGGCCAGTGCCTACGTACTGGTAAACATATTAGCCAGTACAAGAGCCAGGGGGTTGTAGCTCCCTTCCAGGAGCAGCTGGAAAATGAGTGAAGGTTGGATCCTTCAGTAGGTCGGCACCTATGTACTAGTAAATGGATCGGCTAGTACAAGAGCTAAGGGGGTTGTAGCTCCCTTCCAGGAGAAGCTGGAGAAGGAGAGAAGGTTGTAGCCTTCTGTAGGTAGATGCCTACGTACTGGTATAAGCCTACACTAGTACATAAATATTGTAAAAATAAGTTTCTTATTAAAGGAAGATAGAGACGAATTAAATCAGCCCCTATACTTCGTGTTTACTGCCTATCATTAGCTCAGCCTAAACCCTTGAACTTAGTTGCAAACTGTGAGAAAAAACCAAGCTCAATCTCATTCCTGGACCATCGCACTATCTCTCATTGGCAATATGGATGCATCGCACCTCCCGTGTGCTGTAGGTGAGATGCATCCCTGTTTTCCTGTGTTACAGGTGCGATGATCACATGACACTATTTCTGCCTCCAGATTTTGGTTTTTTCTTCATTGCCTTAAGCTTTATTCAATAGTTTTGCTATCTATGATCAGTATATCATTGTTGAAACTCTCTTCCTTTTCATTATTCAACCTCCATTGATAAATAATTGTGAATGTTTTTATGTATTTTTCGTCATTTACAATAGTCTTTTGCAAACAGTAGCTTAATTGAATTGTCGTCTTTTGATTTGAAAGTGTCGCAAGTGTCATTTTTTGTCAAAGAAAAGAGTCTTCCTCTTTTTCATAGTCGATTACACTTTTCCCATTGTATTTGATTTGAATTAATAGTATTTCAAGTGTCGAAAGCAATTTTTGAATTTGAAATCGCAAAGTGTCGTCTTAGTCTTCCTTTCATTTTTTGAAAAGAAAATTGTTAGTACTGTCACTTTGAAAGAAGAATAGTTCAGATCTATACTTAGAATTCTTTTTTTCATTCACACATTAAGAAAGAAGAAAACAAATACATGCATGTGCATTTGAATTTAGACTGCTTGTGGAATTTGATTTAGGACAGTGCATCTTAGTGTGTGCTCTCTGCTCTATGTTGAAAGGATTTTAATTCTCGTTCCTTAGTAGCTAGGATTTTCAATGCAAAAAGAAAGTAAACAACTGTTTATCATCTTAGATTGCATATTTAGGAGTTGTATATCTACATCACGTGGTGAACCTTAAAGGAAAACTTCTTAAGAAAAATCAACTGTAAAATAAATCTCAATGAACATAAAAATTCTTTGGAACCTAACGCACAACATTTAGAAGTCTAGGCTAGAGACGTATTCCGACGTCGTAAAGCCTGGTAACTATCGCTTTCATCGTAAGTTGGGTGATTCCTCCTCTTTGAGATGACAAGTGCCAGTGCGGACTTGTGCTCCCACATACCGTCAAGTATATATTGGGAGACCACAATAGGCTATATCCTTTATCCTTAGGAAGCCGTGTCTGCTGCCCTATCGATCGCAATGCACTGAATACATTATTCGGGAAGATTGACCGCTGTACCGTAAAAAGTATTCTGCAGTTTTGCGATTGGTTTGGTAATCCTTCTGTCTAGATTTCCAGAGTAGTCACTTTTGTTCCTTTTTAGAATCCTTAAAAGAAAAGGTCCATCTAAGCACTTGTCATTTCAAGCTCATTAAAAATTGAAGGCGACTAGAGTCATCTTTAGCTTTTTCTCTACTCTTACAAATGGAAAAAGCAAGTTGTGTCAAAGCGTCATAAATTTTATTTTAATCAGAATAACATCACTGTTCCCTTGTTGGTGTTAAGTTGAGAAAATGGAGTCCACCAATCAAGGATTTCCCCTTGGGGGGAATCCTAACCCCTTCTCCTCTTGGGGAGATGTTGGTGCACCTCATATGGATACATTGTCCCTTCCAGGGCTTACAATTGGCTTGCCAGTATGGCTTTTCTCGACCTTTGTCATTCAAAACACCGTAATTCTTGAGAAATCAAATTAGCAACTAGATGATACTAGAGTTACCCCCGAACCTTCTACTTCGTCTGTTTCTCCCTCTCCTTCTTCCTCTTCACTTGGTGAAGCTAGTGTAACTAAAAACCAAGTAACTGAGAAGAAGAAGAAAGGGAAGGAGAAGAAGAAGAAGAAGCCAATGGCGAAAGGGGGCAACCATGCATCATCTAGAAAAAATCCACACACTGCACTATCCAAACCTAAATCTCCATGTGTCATTTGCAAAGGGGACCACTATCATCGAGATTGTCCTTGCATCGCATAGATCTTAAGGGACTAGTCTCCCTGCTTGCACAATCTTGTGTCATCAACCTTTGACGATCATGTTGAGAGTACACCGTTAACTAGTTAAAACGAAGTCAATGGATAAAAAGGGAGATCTAAATTTCCTTGTAGACTATGTGAAGGCAATCATGCCATCCACCGTTGTCCCTTCCTAGATGAAGCTAAAAGAGTCTTGGATAACCATCCTGCTTCACCGCTATGGCTTCCTCTTGGGTACAAGAAACTCTTGCCGAGTCCATCACTAGTTGAAAATCCGAATGACACACCTTTGAGGTCGGTTGAGCCGTCTATCATTGAAGATAAACCCTCTGAGTCCACATAGGATCAAAGTCAATAGGTTGAGACGTCAGTCAACCCAGTCTTGTCTTCAGAACGTCTACCTTCAGATGATACAGTCACCAGAGAGAATGAGAATGACACCGTTCAAATTCTTTTCATAAAAACAGACTCCGATGAACATGGGCGCAATCTACCCATTCCTTTACTGCAGAAAGGAAGTACTTCAGAGGTTTACCCGACCGTTTATTCTGTCCCTCCTTCGAGCAACCTAGTCATTTCCTTCAATTGGAATCTACTAGGTAGACCTCGTCTACCATCTAATGTACCATTGCGAACCATAGTGCAACCTTATAGAATGGTCATGGTTGGTACTATCATAGATGAGGGGGCTTTTCTGAGTATCCTTTCCTCAACCACTTGGAAAGCGCTTGGTTTGCCATCGCTTCTCCTTGAGATTCAAAATCTGACAGGCTTCGGAACCAGTCGACTGTTAGGGATCCTTCCAAATTTGCCTATAAATTTGAGAAGGAAAACTGTTCATCCAAACGTGATGGTAGTCCAAGGACCTCTGGATTACAATCTACTCCTTAGGCGTGACTAAATTTATAGCATGGGAGCTATTGTTTCCTCACTCTTTTGAGTGATGTGTTTTCTGGATGAAGGCAGTGTGCTCCAGCTCATAGACCAACTTTCATTCCCTAGTTCACACATAGCTACTAGTTAAGTGCCATCCCTAACTGGTCTTTTCGCACAAAGAATGTCTCATCAATCTCTAGTCCATCCACCTAATGAGCGTGAGTGATTTGGTGATTGTGACTGAAACCTAGGGGGCATGCACCCTGGTCTGCTTTGGCAAGAAAACTCTAAGTAGAGGGTAGGTTTCTGCGGAGGATATATGACTGGTCTGACCAACCGTCCATTTAGGAAAATGGGATTAGATTGGAATAAGATTCCTTCATCAAAGTTATGTGAGTGGAGGTGACGGACCATTCACCTTTGTCTATTTCAGTGGATAGAGCCAAGGAAGTGTTTTGTCTGCAAATGTGGATGGAGCAATCTTGCAAATGTGAGAACTTTCATACGATAACCTGGAAACTCTACTTTTCTTTATACCTAGAGGCATGCAAACCTTTTGCATGCAAGTGAAAAGCGACCTCTTATTTTCATAGTTTGTCGGCTCTCAACCCTTTAACCTCGTAGGTGGGTCGTTCCTAGCTTGCACAATAAAGGCTTCAGAGCAAAGTTGCGAATGGGGCAAGCTCCCTAAAAAATGAACCTACTGATGAGATATCCTTATTATACGACTGACATGAGCAGTTTTATGCGAAGTTCAAGCTCATTAAAAAATAAACCTAGCAATGACCATATGTTCCACCAGAGTTTAAGCTCATTAAAAAATGAACCCACCTTTAGTAAATAACCATTGCGATCACATAATTATCAGCTTTTGAACCTTGGTCATGTTCTTACCATCACCTCCACTCTTTTTCAGCCGATCATACGCCTCCATTTGATTTTTTACCCCTTTTGAGGAATAGATGTGACGAGTGATTCTATTAGCCACCTTCTTTACACTGTCATGATTGAAAAGTTCCAAACCTTACCTGGAACCAGCTGCTATCCAAAAACATCACTCATTCCTCAGAAAATGAGTCTCCTTTAAGCTCTTTTCTTCTGACTCGTAAAATATGAAAATATTGCTGAGCAATTGGCCTCTCCAGCTCGTTAAAGTGATTGGAAGTGCCATCCCTCTTTTAGATTTTAATGTTTTTGGACCTGAGGGATTATTACACAAAAAGATCGAGTGCTTGTCTTATTCAACTCGTTAAAACTATCGAAAAGTCATCCCTTTCGTATTATTTTATACTTTTTCGGATCTAATGGATTATATTACGAAAAAGGATTACTGGAGTTTCCTTTCTGTCTCTTTTCAGACTATCTAAAATTGAAAAGGACCAAGTTATCTTTGTTGTTAAACTCGTTAAAACAATAGCGATGAACTTGTCCATGCAGATAAGAGCGAGTTTCACTATCGCTAGGCTCGTTAAGACTTAGTGATGGGTTTTCCTGAAGGGAAAATTATAGAACAAGCATATGTTATCCTCCTCAATCTTGAAAAAAATAAAGAGGTACTAGTGAGCAATGACTGGGGAAAAATTGGGAATAAAACTTGAGGAAACTTTATTGGTAGTAGGTCGCTCTTGAACATGACATTTTCAATCAACCACCATGATTGAGATGGGTTGGGTTATTTCATTCACCGGTCATATCACCATTGGTCCTCCGCGCCATCCATTTGGGGTTAACACTACCGATCCATTTTAGTTTCGCCGATATCTTCAAGAGAAGTCGCTCAGAGAATTCACCAACCCAGCTTATGTGTCATCCGCTGCAATACCTTCACGCTTCATTCTTTCATGACCGCCACCCTGAACCTTGTATCATCAAATTGTTCTCACCTCCACAAAATCATTTGCTCCATTCCGTTTCATAGATGTGGGATTCATTAAGGCCCTCCTACGATGGGTCACTTTTTTTTGACATCAGCTCATTATCCAAGAAGTCGACTTAGGAACACCCCTTTCAGTACTTTGAAGCTTGCATGCCTCAATGGCAAGTTTCTCACTTCTGGTGACAGGTTTACGTCAATGGTCTTAAACCAAAATATTTTGCGTGGTGTTCAACATCAAGTCCCATATTCACACCACGTGAATTGTACTACAGTACCTTGAGGGTCATTATCATTATCGGTGATTTCTCGCACCTATTAACAACTTACATCATTGGCTGGTAATCAAGCGATGTATTTCCATGTTCGACGTCAGAACATCTTTTTACATGGATCTACTTGTACTACGGGTGAAGATTGAACGAGTTTGAAAACCCCGGATCTAGTTTCATCCATCCGGGCTGCGATATATTCAGGAAATAAAGACATCAAATGTACATCATAGCTGCACAGGTAATCATCCAAGCTAAGGGATGATGGCTCTACCAGAATCATCAGTATGCCATACAGATGGTTGTCTGTCCTATGTACATGAAAATGAATTTATAAAGATGAGCATGGGAATGTACGCCTCAGCTAGATCATGAAAATATTATGAAGATAATTTATTGTACTGTATCTTATTACAGATCACCTTCCAGTTCAAAAAATCTCGGATCCTCATGATAAAGCATTTCACCTGACATCAAAAGATTTATGACCTCATGCTTTAGGGGGAAACTGTTATAGACATATTTGGGCACTGCAACCCCAATCTCATATGTTCATAAACCAAGGGCTTCTAAGCCCCTAAAAGTGTTGTTTCACACCCTAAAGGAACAAGGTCAGCTGATTACATCATCTCCCAAAAGTTCTCCATCAAAAACTACTCAAGCCTGGTCAAAACAGGACCATACAATCTGCACAGTACTAAGGGTGTGATGCATCTCACCTGCTACATGCAAAAAGTGTGATGCATACTGAAAAACCCTTCTGTAGGGTGCAATGAGCGAGAGAAGACAAATGGAAGAGGTAGTTGGCTAGGTGGAAACCCAGAGAATCTTCTAGAAACTGCCCATTTGACACTTGCCCCTCTAAATTCACCCAGGGATGAGTAAGAGATCATGAAATCTTGAAGTGGAATCAAGAACTATCAGAGAGATGAAACTAATCAAAATCCTAGAAGCTGACTCACCCACCCGCAAACATCTGTATATGGATCCTTCATCTTGGAGATGCAAAGGCTGGAATTTTGTATTTTGTAAGGAAGTGTTGTTGGTTTCTCTGTGCAACATTGTATTGTTGGGTGATCTAAGATTTTCATGAGGTGAAGAGGGATTTCATGCTAGGAGGATGGCGTTGGGTCAGACCAATGGGTTGTAATCCTCTCTTCTACTACTTCTATCAATAAAGATATTCGAGTTTTCCTCCATATTCTTGTATATCTCTGAATCTTGTATTGATATATGCATTTGTATGGTTAATTTACATCTAATCCTATATTGTTTATGGTTATAGATCTCTATGCTTTGATGGTATTATGTTGCTTCGACTCTACAGGTGTTCTTTGAAGTGGGATAAGTAAGGAAGGAGTGGCTAAATTCTGTCAAAGGAGGGAGGAAACAAGCAAGGAGCCAAGTGAAACACTGAGGTTGGTACTCTCTGCTTCTCTCTCATCTATCTCTCATAAAGAAAAACACAAGTAACTTTAGTTTGTTTGTTTCTAAGATAGCTACCCATCTTAGTGGGACTAGCAGCTATGAATGGACACTAGTTTCCCCGATAACAAAGAGCCAGGGGGTTGTAGCTCCCTTCCAGGAGCAGCTAGAAAATGAGTGAAGGTTGTAGCCTTCAGTATGCCGGCGCCTACGTACTAGTAAATGGATCGGCTAGTACAAGAGCTAAGGGGGTTGTAGCTCCCTTCCAGGAGAAGCTGGAGAATGAGAGAAGGTTCTAGCCTTCTGAAGTAGAAGCCTGCGTACTAGTATAAGACTGCACCAATACATAAATATTATAAAAGGAAGTTTCTTATTAAAGGAAGATAGAGACGAATTGCAGCAGGTGGTTTTCACCCACATTGGGTTTCCACCTTACATCATGGTATTCATGTGTGCTTCTTATGTGTGATGATCTGTTCTATTTTACTGCACCTATTTACTGTTCATATGGTTAATAATGTTCTGATGCACTCATTGAAGATCAACTAACTGAATCATAAGTTTACTAGATATACGCTAGTTGCTTTAATCACAGTTGCGTATACACACAGGTATCATTAACTGAAGTAGCGTATATGAATTTGATAAAGGAAATGAAAAGATTATTGATTTTCTAATACTGATTCACCCCCCCTCTCAGTATTATTTCCAACAATTGGTATCAGAGGAGGTCCTTTGGTAGAAGCTTGATTGCTTGAAGGAGATCCATAGAACAATGGGAAGGAAAGTGTGTCAAAAGAAGAATACAACTCAAAGGAACAATGACAGCCTGCCATTGAGTGGAAGCAAGTATTCATATCCTGAATCACCTCAGATTGAAGATGAACAAGCAAATGAAGCATCAGATAAAATCATAGATCAACAAGATCTACCTAGAAAAAGGGAGAGTGCCCTCAAAGAAGAAATTATCAACTTAAAAGCTCAGCTGGAATGTGCCTTCAGAGTTCGTCAAATGCTGCAGGAGCTGAATGAAGAACAAGAAAAATAGATTCTCAAACTAAGGAAACAAATAGAAGAAGGAAGAAAGTCTGAAGAAATTTTGAAGAAGCAATGTCTAGAAAAGGAAGAACAACATTAGGTTGACGTAAATATCTCGAAAGGTAAATTAGAAGAAAAGGATAAACTATTACGATTTCAAGATAGTACTAAGATTTTGGATTATATTCTTAGTAGTCAAAGGTTGCCTACTATCAAAACTGGTCTTGGTTTCTATGAATCTGTTGAAGATGAATCTAGCTCAAAAGGTGAGGCAAGGAACTCTAATGAGAAATCTGAAACGCTCAACAAGGAGATGAGAAGACAACCCCATCAACAGCCAAGGAAAGAAATTCCTCAAAGAATATCTTTTGCTCCTAACTATGGAATTATAAACAATTATTTCCTCTGATGAATAATGTTGAATGTTGTGTATGTCATAATCTTGGACATGTTGTAGCCAGATGCAGAAGTAGAATGGTTCAAGATGGTCACACAAGATCATCACATTCCAGACACTTCAAGGGATATTGTTTTGGTTGCAATATGTTTGGCCACAAAGCAATTGATTGCAATATAAGGAACATGAAACATGTAAGATGTTATGCATGTGACAAGTTTGGACATAAAGCAAGGGAATGCAGGAGAAAAATTAAAACTCCACAGCAAGAGGATTATACATCATCACAGTTCTAGGTATTGAAGAAGACAAAATTAGAGATAGAAAGGTGTGACATAACTCAGTTAGCTGACATAGCAGACACAGGGGAAACTGAAAGTGTAGACCTTCAGTATTCTAACTTGCATATGCTGATATTATGAAGGTAAGCCGCATATATACGCGAGTTATAGGTTGCATAGTCACGTATATGGAGTTCTGAAGAAAAGTAGTAGAACAAACTCAGGAAATGGTTCTTTTGTGGTACATAATGGTTAGCACAGTCTCAGGGGGCACATATGTTTCGAATAATGCATGGTTGGCATTATGGTTAGAAGTCCTTGGTGATGATGCTTATTGACACATCTTGCTACTAATTGTTGATTGACCAAGAGAATGGATTGCAGGTTAAGATGCTTATGGTGTAGATCATATGGTGTATGATAGTTGCTGATAACTATCACGGTCATATTTAGGTCCTTAGTCTTTGTGAGTCATATGATGTATTTTGTTACCCCACTATGCATGGGATGGATGATGTAATGGTTCTTGTTGTTGAGTCATGTATAAACATTTGTGTATTCCCACTTGGTTGGGAGATTGATGTATCTATAGAGTCATGTTATGATTTTTCAGACCTTGCATGTGCTTAGGGGAAGCATGGATGGATTAGTACATCTTGGCATATACAAAGGGGGAGCTCAATTAGAGATTTCAGTAGGTATTGAGGGCGAGTATGGACAGCAGAAGGTATACCAAGGGAGAGAACTTCTTGGTCTTCCCTTTGCCCTTGATGTCAAAGGGGGAGAGTGACTTGGTGTGGTGGTTACCATCAAGTCCAAAGGGGGATATTGTTGGCATTATGATACAAGTGTTGTCCTTTATGGAAACTCACACAGAGGTATGATACAGGTGTTGTCCTTGGTGGCAACTCAATCAAATGATAGATCATAATACAACAGGTCAAGAGAGAGGTATACACAAGTTAACCTTCATGAAAATGCGTATACACATGGGTGAGCAAAACAAAAGGCGCGTATACGTGCACACACAAGTTCACAGAAGGAAAGGCACGTACATGTTGGAAAACTAAGTTTTGGTCTGTGGTATTTGGTCTGTGGTATTTGGTCCAAAATGTTGACCCCAGTTATTGGGTCCAAGGTATTGGTTCTACATGGTTTTGGACCATGGTATTAAGAAAGGCATAAACCTATATAAGGAGAAGAAGATCATTAGGCCAAAAGGAAAGTGTGCAAGGATTGAATATCTGATGATGTGTGAGATCTAGTATGCTAGTTATGGGTTTGTGATGCTTTGCTTGATCTGAATCATGGATGCACCTATGTGGTTGATGATGGATGATGGATCAGGATCATAAGGCTTGGAATGTATTATATTTATGTAGTTTGATCACAGATAGACTAGATCTGAATTATTGACGCATCTTTTATTGTATGAATGTTATGATATGGGTATGACTGATGTCTAGAACAGCTACAAAGTTATGAGTAAATATTTGTAGATCTGTACGCGGGTTGGCTTTGGTAAAAGTGTGTATGTACGCCGGTTTGGTTCATCATAGTAGCATATACATTATGAAATATGATATTTAAAGTTGCAGTTGGATCTAGTTATTGTTGTAGAGTTCTATGTTCTGTTCTATGTTCTGGTGACTATGTTTCATAGACAGGGTTTCAGTGATTCAGTGTTGCGTGATTCAGAAATGAATGATGCAAGTGTATTTGATGGTTGTATTGTAGTGGTGATTTATTTTGTGCTTCATTGTTGTTGATGGGTCTAGTATGAAAATTGGATGAAACGTGACCTTCAGATTATGGTGTTGTGCTTCAGGAGTATCAAGTATAAAAATTTATGAAACATGGTCCCCGGAGGAACAAAATAAGATTATAACATTTTGTAGGCCGATGCTTACATACTGGTAAACAT
>APFE030668189.1:0-45947 GCA_000404065.3 Pinus taeda | reverse complement strand
TCCAACATATTTCCAATTTCATCCTTGATGGATGAATTGGAAGAGGATGGATTGAGCATAGGTTGGCTACCCCTACCCTTTTTCCTGGCTTTCCTAGAATGGTTTCTAAAGATAGTATTGATATTCTCATAGGGTAACTAGTAGATATCCCCTACTACTAACAAGTGTATGGTATCCAAAAGATCTTCCCTTACTCCTCTAAGTAGGACCCACTTCAGTGACTCAGGGTCAAGTGTGCACTTGGCCCTTTTGTTACTAAGGTGGAATCTTTCTTCATAATCCTCTAGGAATCCATCATTGTCTAAGGTCATCTTAAAAATTTCCTCTTTAGTGTCTTTAGACCTATAGCAGTCCCGATACTTGTTGTTGAAGGCTTGCTACATCTGAGCCAAAGTTGTGATGTTATCTCTAGGTAAACACATGAACCTGTGCAAAGATGCAACCTTGAGAGTGGATGGAAATAGTTTCAACTTCTGCTCATCATTTGTATATCCATACATTCGTCATATGGAAAAAAACTCAAATAAGAAATTGTCTGGGTCTTCTATGGTCAGGCCATGGAAATGAGGAAGGTCATAAGGGCTTATATTTTTCATCTTAGTATCCCCATTGGTTTCCCTGATGGGGAAGGTACCCTCAACTCTTTCTCTATTTCCTATGTCATTTCTGTTTTCAGCCATAGGTTCAGTAGGAATGGGTTCTCCTTCTTCTTCTTCCCCTGTAGGTTCTTCAAATATGTCTGGTTTCTCACCTAACGGTTCCTCCAGTTCGCAACCATCGAAGAAGAGGGAAGGTTGGCTATTGGAAGTAGTGGGGGTTTTTGGCAAACCTTTCCCTAAGTTATCCCTATTCTGACGAGGCATGAAAAGGATTTTTATTTTATTTTGTTTTGTGTTTTTCCAAAATTTGAAAGTAATTACAAAATTGGAATTGCAGATTGAATGAAAAACACTGACTGAATGAAAAAATTAACTACTTAATTGCAATCTTACTTGCAGAATGGAAAGGAAAGCAAAGAATGTAGAATGAAAAAGGAAGCAACTAAATTACTTTTGTAGAAATGAAACTAATAGTAGAATATTAAAAATAAGAAATAAAAGAAAGAAAGCAGTAATCACATAGTACTCAGACACCTTCCCGGAAACAACACCAAAAATTGATAAGCATCAATATTGCAGTAAGAATTCTGCAACTGCTGGGGCTACCAACTTTACTTTATCAACCCGGGGTTCGTACAAACTTGGAGGTGATAGTACTGTATACACAAGTAAAAGTGATGGTTCTACTTTTTGTCAACATTCAACTGGCGAGAGACCACTAGGGTTTTCGAGCCAGACTTCTATGGATTTAGAAGAAGCTTGATTGCTGATGAAAGAAAGAGAAATCTACTCTAAGAGAAAGCTTGTCTACTACAATAAGGAAAGAAACGAAAATCCTATGCTAAAAACACACCATTCTCTAACTAACTGCTAAGAAACTATGATTTACAAGAAAGCCAAGCTAACATGTATGAAATGCTACTGTCTAATGTGTGGAATTTCAAGACATAAAACATCACTACTGTGCATGTAAAGGACTAAAATAAATCTTTTTTGTTCTTTTTATTCTTGTTATGGAAAATCAAGTGTCAACCCTAATTTGTTTTGGTGATGTGGTAGGTGGCCTAGTGATGCTGGTGGATGGTTGGGAGGTTTAGGAGATGTTTGGAAGTTTTTGGAGACCCTTAGGTGACCTGGTGTGGCTTTCCAGAGGTTTTCCCTCAATCTGGCCTCAAAACAGGCCACTACAAGAAAACCTACAGGATGTACTAGAAACCTACAGGATTCCCTGTATTTCTACAGGATATAGCCGAGAGAAAAATGATGGTTGCTGGAGGTGATGGAAGGCTTAGGGAAGGTGTTGGATGGGTGCAATTGAGTGAGAAAATTCCTAGGATCACTTAGAACTCAAAACCAAGGTTAGGAGATGGTTGGATTCACTCAACATGCTTGGAGGAATTTCTATGTAAAATTATGAGATTGGTGAAGACCTTGGTGAAAGAAAGGAATGATTATGGATTGATAAAGTTGGAAGGTGGTTGCCTACTTTGATATCTCTTTATATTTATGAAACACCTGCTCTGCATAAAACATTTATAATTGCCAAAAAGTCATGTGAACAAGAAAAATCCTAACAAGCTAGAAAAGCAGAATTTAATGAACTAGTTTTCTACTTCATGCATGAGGAAAATTGATGAATAAAATGGAATCATGGATGAGATCTACTGTAAGACTAAATGTGGAAGAGATGGTAATTAAATCCTACTCTTGCAAAACTAATCAAATGCTAATACAAGTATAGTAAACTCTAAATCTTATGAGAAAATGGAAATCTGTCTTTTTGGGGCTGCATAAGGTTCTTTTCCTCAAATCATGATCCCTGAGGGAAGAGGTGAGGCGAAGAAATCTACTGATAGCTTTCTGGTGTTCCTTTTATCCCTTCTAACCTAGTACTGAAGTAAAGCACAAATGGAAGCAAACTAATAAACAACTAATCAAATCTACATTACTTGTAATGAAATACTTCTAGAGATAATTTAACCATGAAGCTATGAAACTAAACCAAGCTTACAGATACAAGAAGAGGATCCTTTGCTGCTAGGGTGGGGACCTAACCCAAGATATTTATCCCTGTGAGTTAACTCAGTGTTGGATCAAGAAAAAGATCATTTTCATTGTCAAAACAGAAAATTACATCAATGTCTTCCACAATTCTGGAGCTAGAAAATAACTAGCGTTTTTATAACAAAAATTTGAATCCTAGTGAGGTTCTAGGGCTCTCTACTTATACAACTGAAGTCCCCAACTAATTCCTTAAATCTAGGGAGGATCAGCTCCCAAAATCAAGATGAACTGACTCTTTGTCTATCACTTGCTCGACTGCCTTTTGATCTTCATGACTTGGCTGATTGCACTCCGAGCTGGTGTGATTAATAGAGGAATAGTCGAATGGGGGAGGAGTAAATGAGGAGGATTTACCTCCTACAATATCTCTCCCTTGTCCCATTCGAGTTTCAAACCTTATTCTTGCTCAAATTCTTTGACTTTCTCTTCCAAACCCGCATTCAATGCATATAAGTCCACTAGGAATAATATCTCACTTTAACTCATCTCATTAAACAAAATATAATCAAAACATGTAATAAATTGTGAGAAGAGTTGATTTGACTAGCTAGGAGGTGAATTAAGGACCATATAATTATGCAATGATGAGGCTCATCACCACAATCAAGCACACTTAGCTTGCTACTCCATTTCTAAAACTTTAACAAGTATTTTACCATATGAACTATTCAGGTAGAGATCCCTTCACTTTTTTTATTTAGGCATGGGGCTTTCACAGTGCAACATATTAGATATCATTTTTAGGATTAGCTATTTTTCATAGTGTAATTCATTAAACTATAACCATAACCATGAATGTTAGACTCAACTTACCAAATTTCTCATGATTTTAAATAGTCCACATAGCACTCATTTGAACATGTGATGCTTACAAGGGTGAAGAAGTGGGGTGATGAGTAACAAAGGTTTCTAATGATAAATGTTACTTCCACAACATTAATTAGTTAGTGAATACTTAGGAAAGGATAATTCCTAGAGTCCATTGATTCATTAAAATTTCCAAAGGATTCATGAGAGATAGGGAATACTATAATAGATAGATTTTAAAAATTGGAAAGAGAGATTATTTGGGTTAATAAAAAAAATTAGTTTATCATTCCTAAGGGGATAATTTTTAGTTCATGGCCATGTCCCTATAGACTAAAGATCATGAAGAAATATATCAATAAGAAAGAAAAATTTAAAGATTGGAATGTTGAATCTCTTGAGAAGCTCTAATCATGATGATCTAATACAAGGTAATAAAAACATAATACCAAAAATGCAAGAAGATACACACATACACAAAAGAGGAAGTTAGTCTTCCAATATCATAATAATTATTTTGAAATTATATGCATGTTCATGCTCATTTGTATTATTTATATAGAGTTAAAAATTATGTATTGAGTGCTCAAATTTATCCAAATCCCATTAAGAAAACAAAAAAGTGGGTGAGTGATCACATTAGTCTAAAACATAAAAATACAAAGTGTACTAAAATACAGAATAGAAAAGTACAAATATAATGCATGCTCAACACAAGGAATAGTTGTAATGCAACATAGTCCCTGCCTCTATCGCTAATTATTTGATTAGAGGTTGTGCTAAGTGTGGAGAAAACTACGGAAAATGAAAACTCTCCATGCAATGAAATCTCTCCAACCAAAAATTTCGGCATATTGAATTATCCTTGCACAAATCTCTCTCTACACAGTGAAAGCTCTTTGCGGAAAGAAACCTCTCTACACAATTACTTAAAGGAACTGCAACCACTAGTTCTAGCATCATTGGGTAGAGAAGTAGCATAACAATGTGAGTGTTAGTGTCAGAGCACTCACTAATGAAATGGCCATTCACAAAATTGACCTTCTTTTGATTTTAAAATTATTTGTCAGGAACTGATAAATACCAAATAGCTTGCTTATCAAATAAAAAATTAGAAATAATATTTTTAGGGAATCAGAAAATTATTTTTGAATTTACAAGAAAATAGGAATTCTAAGCATTTTCTGAAAATAAATTGTCCAACATTAGATGAAATTTGTTAATAAAAAATACTATTGTGTGCACAATTATCGTTCATTATTATTATTATATAGTACTGGTAATATTTTAATACTAAATAATCTATATATTTATGATGTTCCACACTTCCACATGCATTATTTCTACAGACAATTCTTCCACATCATTGTTATTATATTTTATTGGTAATATTTTAATACTAAATAATCCATATCTCCATAATTTGAATACCACTAATTAATTGATTAAAGGTTTTCATTATTATTATTATATAGTACTGGAAATATGTTAATACTAAATAATCTATATATTTATGATGTTCCACACTTCCACATGTATTATTTCTACAGACAATTCTTCCACATCATTGTTATTATATATTATTGGTAATATTTTAATACTAAATAATCCATATCTCCATGAATACCACTAATTAATTGATTAAAGGTTGTGTGGAATGCGAAGAAAACTTTGCACAACGAAATCTTTCTACAAGAAACTGTCGGTGTAATGAATGCTTTCCTGACAAATCTCTTTGCATAGTGAAATATCTTGGTACAAAGCTCTCCACACAAAGTTCTCTGCATAATGAAATCTCTCTTCATAGCTACGTAAAGGAGTTCTAACCACTGGCTTTGGGATCATTATGCAGAATTTCAGTGTAAATGTTAGAGCACTCACCAACAAAATGGCTATTAAAAAAATTAGCCTTTCTTTAGGGGAATTATGTCCCATCGAAGCTCACTCATCCAGTTGAAAATTAGAAATAATATTTCTAGGAAATTAGAAAATTATTTTTGAGTTTACGAGAAAATAGAAATCTTAAGAAACTTTGACTTTAACGCGAGTTCGGAGAATGGTGATTTCTCCGCAATCCCACGTTGGAATCATCATTATTATATAATATTGGTAATAGCTTAATATTAAATAATCAATATCTTCAGGATGTTCCACACTTTCGTATGAATTCTCTCTCCGCACAGTTCTTTTGCATCATTATTTTTATATATTATTGGTAATATTTTAACTTTATTTAATCCATATATTTATATTTTGAATACAAATAATTAATTTATTAAAAATTGTGCAGAGTATAGACAAAAATCTGTACAATCAAAGCTCTCCACTCAATAAAATCTCTATACATGGTGAAAGCGATACAATCAAACCTCTCCACTCAATGAAATCTCTATACATGGTGAAAGCGATCCACACAAGGAACGCTCTCTGCATGAAACTCTTTGCATATGAATTGTCCAACATTAGACGAAACTTGTTAATAGAAAATACATGTGTGCGTTGATGTTTTGCACTTCTATATGCATTTTCTATCCACATAGCTCTTTCATTATATAATATTGGTAATATTTTAATACTAAATAATCTATTTTTTGTATTCTAAATTGTTCTACAACAATGTTCTGTACTTCCGTATGCATTCTACCTCCACACAAGTTTCCCCCATACCTTATGTTAGGGTTCTATAATAGGAATCAATGGTGTTTGTCTCTTGTTATTCATTGCGGTTAGTTTAGCCTATGAATCACTAAGTTTCGTAGCCTAAAGGTTTGCTTGTCCAAGGAGCCATTTAGTTCTTAAAGTCTTGTGGTGAAGAAAAATTTGAATGTTTGGGATATTTTTTTCATATAAGATCGGGGTCAAATCATGTTGCAGGTGTTTTCATGGTAAATTTCTGAAAAGCAACTTTCCAACAGTATATTTGGTGTTTCAAACTGACTTCCAGATCAAAAGATAGAACAAGTTGATGTCTTCTCCTCAAAACCACAAAACAAAGAAAAATGGCTAAGTGTAAAATTATTTATTTGAATGATTAAAATTAATTCAAAAATAAGTTAGCAACCCAATTTATAAAACATTGTAACTACATTTAGTTTCATAATGAATTTTCAAGTCAAAATAAAAAAGTCAAACTAATTTGTCACCCCACCCGACACTTCATACATTAAATTTCCCTAATGTGAATATTTACATTGATAAATTTCGGAGGGAGGGGAGGGGGGTTCACCTTTACCATATTTTACTAGCTCATTTTATTCGTATTGATTTATTTGTTATGAATGAAGGAGGCTAAGTAAAATGCGACTAAGGGAGGTCAAAGGAGATTTATACTTATGAACCTAATGTACAAGTGAAAGCAAAAGGAGGGTGAATAAAAATAAAATTTTGACAGAGAAGAAAGAAATGTTTTTGCTATGGTATAAAGAGGAGAAATGCACGGGAAATGAAATGCCGATAAATACTTATCCAATTTTTTTTACAGGAGAAAAAGGGTAAAGTAAAAATACTTTACTGACCATGGAAAAACAGGACATGGTTTTTAAAATTCACGGGAAGGAAAAAAAAATACATGGATTTCAAAGCAAGAGGATATTTTATTAAATTATTCAAAGAAATATTTTGACATTCTATTTTTTTAAATTCATTTACAAGTTTAAGAAAAATATTTGGAAATATTATTCAAAATATTTTCTTCCCAAATATTTTGGAACAGTGATGAACTATTTAATGATGATGAGGGAAAATACTATGGAAAAAAGGTTCGACACAAAAATTTGATTTAACTCCAAAGTACAAATAATTTATTGATCAACTAGGTGGAAAACATCTACATACATGCAATTATTTTTAGATTTTTTGGCGTAGAAATAATAGTGAAAGGGGAAGCTAGTTGATATAGGTTGCAAAGTTAATTAGATTTGAGAGGGAAACTAGCAGGTTTTCTGAAGACAACCTCAACCTCTCTAGATTCCAAGGTAGAGGATCAACATTAAAAAAAAAAATTCCAGAGTTGAAGGCTGAAGATTTCCCAGCAGTTCCAAATTTCTTGGAGTTTTCTAGTGATTGATTTTATCTTTAGATTATTGTTCAGATTTTTTTTCCAGAAATTGTTAGATATTATTTTGTAATCAGTTCATTTTTGGAATCTAAAGTTAGTTTAGTAATAAATCTATAAATATGTTGTAATAAGACCTAGTATAGGTTGTAACTTGTATGAAGAAAGGAGCCCCATTTTGATGTAAGATATGCATTTTATTGAAGTGATCAATTTGCAATAATACAAAGAGTTTTTTTCCACGATTCCCATGTCAACCCATTTGGTGATGTACTTTGTCATGTAAAATTGTTATTTTCTCAGTTTTCCATATGTTTTTCTATCTTTATTGTTTCAATAATATTAAGGGCTAGATTTGCTTAAATGTACTCTTCTCTAGTTTGTAAACGATATTAATGTTTTCACTTTGATGTTAAGTTTAGAATTCATCTCAAGGTGCTCTATATTTAATTTAACGTAAATCATTTTCATCCTAAACACTCCACATATAATTTAAAAGATCCAAAATTTTGCCTATCTTGCGCTATTACAGCTGCTCTGTTATTTTTATATTAGATCACCCAAATACTCATGACTCCATGCCCATTGGACTTTCCCTCCAAATTTCAAACAAATATTTATAAAACCAACCTCATAACTCAATAACTAGCCTAATATCTTAAAACATAAATCTAAATACAAAAGAGAGACCCCGCTTTGAAGCTGGAAGGTTTAGATCCCAACTTTGCAAGTCGTTTTGTGGTTACCTCTAGGTTTCTCTCCACATCCTAGAGAAATTATGGAGTAATAACATTTTGACGACCATACTGGGAAAAAAAGGTTTCACCTTCCCCAAGAAAGATTATGAAGTTTCAAATTTGATTGTTGATGGTGGAAATCAGTTAGACATATGAAGGGTGAAACATTCACCTGGCCACCCAAATAGTTTCAAGTTGATCTAAAGACTCCACTGGTAGCAGGATCTAGAAATCAAGATGAGTTCTCAATCTAGAAGGTATGCTCCTATGCATTGCATTCATATTCCAGGCTTTCCAAATCGCATGCCTAGTGTAAGTTAGTAGGCTTATTTACCTACATTCAATGATTAAAAATGAGATGATGCTGCTTTGAATATAATTAGATTTCAAATGCATATCCATAAGTTTAAAGTTAAATTTCATGAATATTATCTTATGAATATGTTCATGGAGTCCTTGGAGTTAAATGCACAATCATGGTATGAAATGTTGCCAAGTAATTGTTTATATTCTCTTAGAGATTTTCATATTTATATTCTCTTAGAGATTTTCATACAATATTTTATGAGAGATATAAAGAACATCATCCTTATTTGTTGTTGGTCAAATATTGTTGCACACATTTTGATAATTTTATTGAGGATTTGGATTTTTTTATAAAGATGATAAATTTATGGATGATGAGATTATAAAGGATATTCATGAGAGACCTTTCAACCATGAAGAAGATGAAGAAGCTGGCTGCTATGGCACTCAAGAAAAATTTCAGCAAGTAGTTATTTCTCCCATGATTGAAAATGAAACAAATTTGCATTTCAATGATCTACTTTCACATGAACTTGTGGATCACATTTCAAAACCTTTATACATTTCAAAAGAACAAGAGAACAAGTATCCTAGTTGTAATGAATAAACATAACTTACAAATGATAGTTTGCAACAATCTTCTTAGATTTTTTAGAAATGAAAATGATCATTCTAGTTGCCTTGCATTCCATTTTTCTCTTGAGTTTTTAATTCAGGTTTTATTTATTTATTTATTTTTATTTTATTTTTAAATCAAAATTTTGAGTTTTCTATCATAGAAACTCAGGAAAGCCATGATCCATCCATTATGTTTATCAATAATATGCAACAAGTTTGTTCCTTTAAGCTTAATTCAGAAATTCCTGAAGAGAAGATTTATGAAACTACATGCACAAAGATTCTCAACAATGAAATTATTCAGGATAATTACGAAGTATAACAAATTTTTCTAAACCCTGTGGGTGTAGAAATTTTTGTTATTCAAGGCATGACTTAATCAATTGAAAATATGCCTCCAGGTTCAGATAATGAAGAGTTTGTTGAAGAAGAATAGGTTGTCTGGAAACCTATGGATGTTATTTTTGTGGATGAATTGGTTGTTTCATATGAGGATAGCAAGATTGATGAACAAATTACTTCTTTTTCTTTAGAAAACAATCATTTTACAGATCATTAAAATGTAAATTTTCATGTTTTTAAAGATCCTCTGACCAATATGATGTAGTTATCAAGGAAAATGGTTGTTCTTATATTTGTGGATTATGGTCAACAAATTCAGTGGTAGTTTGGGTTGCCAGTCTCATATATTTTCTACTTGCTCATGAGAAGTAGGAGCAGAACTCAGTTAACTAGCCATTTGATTGATTGGCTACATTGGAGAGAAGAGATCACCTATTGTATATACTTTCAGCAAGTGTGGACAACCATCATCAAAGTTTGAAGCTCGAGGAGAGGGACTTGAGACTTTGGTGACGTGTTGCGAAATTTATGATTTATTTTAATGTTTGAAACAAAGTTGTTAGTTTGCAGCGTACAATTCGGATTCTAGCTTAAAGAATGGATTTGGTTCAATTTGATGATTGGAACCGGTTACGAGTTGGTTTTCAGTTGTAGTGGTTTCATGGCATAACATGTTGTAGGTTTGGACTCAGCCCAATGGTTAGGAACATGGTCTGCAATGTTCTTTTGCACCTCATTGGGAGGATTCCATCCCCATTGGAGCCAATGTTAGGTTCCTATAATGGGGATCAGTGGTGTTGGCCTCTTGTTATTCATTGCGGTCAATTTAGCCTATGAATCACTAAGTGTCATATCCTCAAGGTTTTCTTGTCCAAACAGCCATTTAGTTCTTGAAGTCTTGTGGTCAAGAAAAATATGAATGTTTGGGATATTTTTTGCATATAAAGTCTAGGTAAAATGTTGTTGTATGTGTTTTCATGGTAAAGTGCTGAGAAGAAGCTTTCTTATAGTATATCTGGTGCTTCAAACTGACTTCCAGATCGAAAGATAGAACAAGTTGAATTCTTCTCCTCAAAACCACAAAACAAAGAAAAATGCCTAACTGTGAAATTATTTGTTTGAATTATTAGAATTAATTCAAAAATAAATTAGCAACCCAATCTCTAAAAAATTAGAGCCACATTTATTTTCATGCACCAACCAAAGTCAAAATAAAAAATTCAAATGTGGATAAATACTTATCCAAATTTTTTTACAGGAGTAAAAGGGTAAAGTAAAAATACTTTACCAACCATGGCAAAATAGGACATGGTTTTAAAATCCATGGGAAGGAGAAACAAGACATGGTTTTTAAAATCCATGGGGAGGAAAAACAAGACATGTATTTCAAAACCAGAGGATGGTTTATTAGATCATTCAAAGAAATATTTTGAAATTTTATTTTTTGAAATTCATTTACAAGTTAAGCAAAATATTTGGAAATATTTTCTTCCCAAATATTATGTGACAGTGATGAACTATTTAATGATGATGGAGGAAAAGACTATGGAAAAAATGTTCGACACATAAATTTGATTTAACTCCAAAATAGAAATAATTTATTGATCAACTAGGTGGAAAACATCGAAAAAAATGCAATTATTTTTAGATTTTTTGGCTCAGAAATTACAGTCAAAAGGGAACTTAGTTGATATAGGTGCCACAGTTAATCAGATTTGAGAGGGAAACTAGTAGGTTTTCTGAAGACAACTTCAACCTCTCCAGATCCCAAGGCAGAGGATCAACATTCAAAAACCAACAATTTCTAGATTTAAATGATGAAGATTATCCAACAGTTCAAGATTTCCTGCAGTTTTCTAGTGATTGATTTTATCTTTAGATTGTTGTTTAGATTTTTTCCAAAAATTGTTAGATATTATCTTGTAATCAATTCCTTTTTGGAATGTTAATTTAGTTTAGTAAGAGATCTATAAATATGTTGTAATAAAACTCAGTATAGGATGGAACTTGTATGAATAAAGGAGCCACATTTTGATGTATGTTGTGCATTGTACTAAAGTGATCAATTTGCAATAATACAGAGAGTTTTGTTCTAGTTTTCCCATGTGAAACCATTTGGTGATGTACTTTCTCATGTAAAATTGTTATTTTCTCAGTTTTCTATATGTTTTCTATCTTTATTGTTTCAAGAAGATTTCTCAGTTTTCCATATGTTTTCTATCTTTATTGTTTCAAGAAGATTAAGGGCTGCATTTTCTTAAATGTACTTTGCTGTGGTTTGTAAAAAATATTATTGTTTTTATTCTAATATTAAGTATAGAATTCATCTCAGCATGCTCTATATTTAATTGAACTTAAATAATTTTCATCCTAAACACTCTAAAAATAATTTAAAATATCCAAAATTTTGCCTATCCTCCCCTGTTACAATTGCTCTGTTATTTTTATATTTGATCACCCAAAGACTCATGACTCCATCCCTAATGGAATTTCCTTGCAAATTTCAACCAAATATTTAAGAAACCAACCTCAAAACTCAATAACTAGCCTTAATCTTAAAACATAAATCTAAATAAAAAAGAGAGATCCCTCTTTGAAGGTGGAAGGGTTAGATCCCAGCTTTGCAAGTGGTTTTTTGGTTACCTCTAGGTTTCTCTCCAAATCCTAGGGAAATTACAGAGTGACAACACCTTCCATACTAGTTTTTAAACGATTATAAGGCACTTGGAATTCTCAAATACATTAAATATAGTGTGTTATTAAAGATATGTTCCTTTATTAATCAAAGAATTAGTGCAGGAGCATATTAGTGTTTATAACATATTATATTACGTAATAATTCTAATGATAACATGTAATGTAGAAGATGTTGAAAGAATTTAGTACTAGAGCATGTGAGAAAGGACAAGTGTTCAATGTAACCATATATGCAAAAACTGTGTCGAGACGAAAATATATGCAAAGATGCAGAAACGTAGAGTGACGGATACTAATTACACTCTAGATGAGTTCACACTTAGCATTGAATAATTAATTAATACTTAGCTACCTTATTGATATCTATTTAGCAAATTGATAGGCAATCATGTCATGGCTCAAATTCTTTAAATTTTTTACTTTGATGCATTATGTCATGATTGTTGGCTATATATATATAAATATAAAATAGTATCTATCAATATAATAAAATACTCGTTTTCACATTTATTTAGTGAATTCATGTATATCCACATGTTTCAACACTTAGTATGCCTCATATCAAATTGAAATAATGTGCAGATCTCCTTCATACACTTCTATGTGTATATTTATTTTGCACAATAAAAGCTTATTTCAGGTCTTCACAATTCACACATGATTAATGATTATTGGTTGTAAACATATCAAGAAGAACACATTTATCGATATTATAAAGTAGTTTTTTTGTCATTTATTCGATGAATCGACATGTAATATATATATCATAAAACAATATTTTTGTCATTTACTTAGTGAATCAATATGTAATTAGGATATCGTAAAAGCCTAATTAAGATTTAATTTTATGATTAATAGATATATTTTCATATATTAATGGTATTTACTATTGACATCATAAACATTTGTAGCAAGTAATAGTAAAATCATTATATGTTTAGAGCTTATGCAAATTCAAATCTAGAGTAATAAAAAATTGCAACTAATACCTCTAATCAAAATAACATGCCTAGACAATGTAAGCATGCCTAGAAAAAATCACATTAAATATAATAAAGCATTTGTTGTTATTTTTCTAAATTGCAAGAATTATGGACTTTGTTCTCATTGCATATATTCTAGTTATCTCTTACAAATTTTTCTATTAACGACAAAATACAAACTGCTTGCAATGTGAGGCATAAAAATTTCATTATTAGCCTTAATTAACTTTAATATTTAATAATCCATGCTCTAGAAAGTTAGTATGTGCAATGGGTAACATATACGGAAGTGTAAAAAATAATGAATGAAGATTCTATGGACATATTGCTTTTCACACGTTCTTTTACTCTAGTAGAGCTGAAACTGGCTGTGGAGCAATGTTTATGCATGCATTTGTTGAATAAACACTGAAAATACTATATCATAATATTGATTAATTTGTTAAAAAACAATAATCATGATACAATGTCAATTTACCAAATAAATTCTTATGTTAACCAAAAAGGGAAATTGTCAAATATGAAAATTAAGTTACAAAAATATTTTGAAATTAGGGAAATATTTTTTGGTTTGCGAAAAGATTGAAAAAATAAGATTTTACATTGAAAGTAAAGTAATGACTAAACCAATGAAAACTTACATTGATGTAGGGCATAATGAACAAATTAAATAGAGCGATATAGATAAATGTCACACATGGAAATTAATTATGTTATTTTCAAATTTGATGACGAACTAAGGTGAAACCTTTATATGCTATGGTTTTCATTATTTTGTCTTATTGTTTGCTGGAATTCTATAAATTTTCTTTTGTAATCTATGACTCTTCATTTAAACAAATTATTTTTCATAAGTCCTAATTCATTGCAATACAAGTGTAACTCGGTTGTTACTATTATTAGCTGCCACACTATTCTATTTAATGCAAAATATTTCATTAGTTTAGCTTGTTCATAACATTATTGTATTTAAGTGTTTTATGTTTTTTGGTAAAATATAAGATGCCACACGAACGAGGCAGAGTGAGGTTTGGAGTTTGTGAACGAGAAAATTCAAGTCGACATCACCTGGAAAGCATTGGTCATGGTGAGGCTATATACTGTAGCCTTATTGATAGACTCAATTTTAACTATTTTTCATTTGATCAATGCAACATTGGTAATGAGCTTGCATATCTCAAAATTTTTGTGGAACAACTCATAAGAGAGAGACATGATGAATTCAATATTATTATCTCATTCATGAAAAATCTTCAATGCAACCAGTGGCAACTATAGGACATATTAGAAAATTTGCAAAGGGGTTAGTAGTGTTTATAGGAAAAGCTAAATCACTTTGAAGATAGATTGGATGATATGGAGAAACATGTATAGTGTGAGTTTCAATTTCCATTTTTAGCGAGCTTAGAAACAAAGAATCATGTCCCGTAACTACCCATAATAATTAGTAGCTTTTGGGTATGTAATGTTCTTGAAAGTTTTTTGGATCTATGTTTATTTTCCTTTTTTGGTAGTGAAGCAACCTTTTGTTAAGTTGTTATCGATACGATAATCATTCCTTTTTTTGGCATAAAATGATAATTTCATTTACAAATACTCCCAACATTATTGATCGTTTGATATTTTTCTTTTCCTCCTTATTTGCATATACATTTATTTAAAATTCAATGAGATGATCGTTTGTCTCCCTGTGCTTGAATTTAGTTTTTAGTCTTTAATATCTTACGCTTCACATTTTACTGATCTTTAGAAATTTCTTTGATGCATTAAAATTAGTTTTTATTTATCATATTGCACAACATTATGATGAAATGTTCAAAATGGGAAAAAAATTAAAATGGAAGCTTCCCCGAGATCAATAACAATGTCAATAATAACAGTGTTGGAGAAATGAGGAATGAAATATCTATTCACAAAATTAGCCTAGCTTTATGCACACTATGGAGGAAGAAAGTAGGATTCAATACAGTGCAAGTTTCTCAACAAATTCCGCTGCACCTAATTTATTTTACTGTACATCTGTTTCAATGTAATGATAAATGATGTGTGGATATTGTTGCAACAATCATATGTGAGAGTGTAGAAAAAAGTGTGTGCAGAGAGTGAATGTGTGAATCAAGGAACCCAAACAACTATGCACATGCAATCATTGCATACTTTGATAAACACTTGTCAATTAGAATGTAAATTATAGTTGCAATGTTCAATTTCAAAAACTATTAATGTCTAATCAATTCAGAATAATGATTTTTCGCAATTTGATTTTCAAACTTATACTGATACTGACACTGTTATGCTACTGCTCTGCCCAAAGATGCCAAAATTGATGCAGTTGCAAATCCTTTACATAGACAAGTGGGGGAGGGGTACGTTGAACGATCTATAATTAATATTAGTATGTTTAATTGTGTGGAGCTTACATTGAAAGATTTCATTATGCAAAGAAAGATTATAATAGTTTTGGAATGCTAGTTTTTAGCTTAATGCAAAATGGTACAAACCATTCAAAGTCATAAACTATTACTTAATTGACTTATGTGTACTATGTTCCATATATCCATTTTCTCAGACAACACTTATTCCTCACATGGATTGAAAATAGATTTAATTCAATATTGGATAATACGAATTAGTTTGACAAATGTGAAATGACTAATGCATAATTGGCCAATAACAAAACAAGTTTACATAATAAATGTATTGAATACGCATTGGTTCGCTAAATAAATTCCTAAAAGACTTGTGTTTATTGACATGAGAGATTTAGTTAATCCAAGTAGGATGCGATTTAGGATATTAATAAAATAGTATCTTGATATTGATTTCTAAAGCATGTCAAACAGAGAAATCATGAAACATAATTAGATCAATTGGACTATCTCATATTGGAATTTAAGTAAAACATATATGATTAAAGTAACTGATTTCATAATAATATTTTCTGATTAAAGATCAATAAAATTAGTACCAACCAAATTGATGGCGATCATTGGTTAATGAATACCATTCAAATCGATATTAGATAAATGTCCTTTTAGAATTTTGATGTCAATTCATGATTTAGATGACCTATCATATTCGTTGCATTATATGTAGCTTTGTTGCCTCTTAAATAATTTCTAATAGCTTTTGGAAATCAATTTTCCAGTGTTCATCTTGTTGTAGAGTTGTTAATACTCAAGTCGGCACTAAAAGTTCTAGGCAACCGACTTGCTTTGTTTCTTCTAAAACTCATAAGTGTTTACAAGATTTTCTTTATCATTTGTCTATTTATTTTTGAATTTGTTACTAAGAGAGAAACAAATGGCCCAAAGAAACAATGGCAGAAGCACATAGGAAGAGATATAAGCGAAGAGCCAAGATATCTTAATGACCAACTAAGATATTTTAATGTGTAGTCAAGATATTTTAATTCTAATGGATAAGATATTGCAACTTCAACAACTTCTTAGTTGGATCGAAGATGAATTGGATGCCATAAGAACATTATTAGAAGAGATTTCACAAAACATGAACAAAGAAATCAAACCTCCACGTTAATGTCGAGGAGCAATGTTTGATTAATAAATAAATCGTTACCAAATTTTTCCACTTGCTCAACCGATTTTGAAATTTAGTAGATGCTAAAGACTATATATTGTAATATTCTCGGCATAGTAAAATACAAATCAGAATATCGTGGAATATAGATGTATGTATAGATGTGTTTAAGTTGTAAAATCAACCATTTTTCTACAAAATCGTTTTCCCTTTCCTTACCTTTTTGTTCTTAAACCTATGGTCATCACAAGTTGTTAAGGTATAATGCATGTCTCATTGGTTTTCTATTTTAAATTATGAATATGTTGGAAATTGGTTAAAGAGTGCTTGATGTATAAGTTATATGTATGTATATATTATGAAATAAATGGAGTTACTAACTCTCACTATTTGAGATTGTAGGCATATATGATTTGGATTTGACACATGTGGGTATAGAAAGAGCTAAAATGACGAAGAATCTAACATGAATCTCTCCAAGGAATTGGGACTTTTGTTATGAATTAATTTCAACATATTTTTAGTTGATGCTCGTAAGAAATTTGAAGAGTTTGTTACTTTTTAGATCTTGTTCAATTTGAGGAAAGCATTTTGTGTCCTAAGTATTTATGGAATCAACAACTTTAGATGCTTTGGCACGAATTGGTTGATGTGTTTCCAAGGGTTCTTATGCCAAATGATATGTAACTCATGTCTAGCCTAAATATATAAAATCAGGAAAGTTCTTGAATGTTGTTTGTTAGCTATTGGGGTAGATATTCCTCCCCCTCGTACTTATAAATATGTGTGAACTACGATGGCTAAAATCAATGGTGAAACTCTATTGAAATTTTGATAATACAAATTTCTCCTAAATGCATATCTCATTTTGTTGATTTCCTATGCTTAATTGAGCTTTGGGTGTAGGCCAAACCCCTTGTTTGGGTCCGCTCGAGGTAAGGATTGTCCACATTACTTTCTCCTCATTTATTTATGTGTCTTTTCTTGCAATATTTAATTAGGTTTAAATTCAATAGATTTGTAGTCAACCAAATAGATCAAATGGTGTGCTTATGTATAATTGGTATAATTTTCCTTTCTGTTTGCTTCTGGGCCTTTTTTTCCTTGAGTCTATTTTCATAAAGTGGTTGCTCAGTTGTTGTGAAATTAACAGTCCCTATTGCAAAATCAACATACTGTTGTATAATTCCAAAATTGTTGCAAAGTCAGATTTAGATAGGGAACCTCATGAATTAATGATCTTGCTTATAAGTCCTTCACTTCAAGAACTAGGTAAACATATGTCTAGACCAACCATAGTAGTTGACTTGTCTTAATCATGATTACCGCCACTTCTAGATTACATGCATATTCATATCTCTTGATAGGAATTATGGTACTGGGCATATAACACACATGACTTAAAATTTAACAAACCTTGAACGAAAATTAAATCGACGTGTGAATCATTTTTAAATAAATATACACACATTCACACCATCCTTTTTGGCTCATTGTTGGGGAGGCACTCAAAGTACTAATAATTCATGCCTAATAGGAAATGACACTAGGAGTAGAAGAGACCAAAGGGAGTTAATTAGTGACCCTTTCAGTAACCTACATCCTGAATGTCCTGCATTTAGAGCATGAGAAGTACACACCATATTTAGAAGAAATAAAAAAAATCCATAAAAACCCCAATACGTGGTGCAATAACAGCTACTCATACTAACATTCTGGTAGGCAAAGGAGGGAAACTCGAGAGGGGCCATTTTTTGCAATATAGTGTGTTAGGAAAAACACCAAAAGGTGGGGAGACAATAGGGGAAGGAATTTCAGTTCACAAAGAAACAAAAATTTCTTTTGCATCTAAGAAAGTTCAAACTCTGGAGACTTTAGATGAAGAAAAAATGTCAGATGAAGAGGTAAATGGACCAGAAACCCATATTACTTTTGAGTTTCCCATCTAAGATACTAAAGAAATAGTAAAAATGAATAACATTTCTCTCTCTACCCTACCCAATTTTCATGACCATTCTAAGGAAGACCCTGACACATTTATTTTTGAGTTTGATGTCCTTTGTTGTAGTTATGACTACCCCATAGATGCACAAAAATTGAAGTTGTTTCTTGCAAATTCTATTCAAACATGGGTAGAAATGAAGAAGATATTCTTGAGGAAATATTAGGACTTTTGTAAAGTATGAGAAATTAAAGAGGAAATATTCAAAATGTCCCAAGCCAATTATGAAAGTTTGGAATATTGTGGAACAATTCTAGTATACCTTACAAAGGACCAATCAAAACTCCGTAGATCCTGACACCTTGCACATTCTTTTTCTGAAAGGAATATAGGAAGACTACCTTAAAAACCTAAACCTTATGGGGTCAAGTGATGTCTCTCAGTTGAATTATGATAATATTGGTGAGCTATGTACAATATACTCCAGAGGATGTTCGAAGGATAATCAATGTTCAGGGGATGTGATTTCCATATCTAATAAATAGTGGAGCAGGGGTGACAAAAGCTAAGTTAGGGAATTTATTAGAAAATTTGAAAAATGATATCCTTAGTACCCTAAGCTCCCAACAAGATGTTTTCCAGGCGAAGAAAAACAAGGAGGAAGTTGACTTATTCTTCACTAAATGTTGCAATAAAAATCCTCTACAAGAATGTCCATTAAATAATGTTGAGACATGCAATATTCATGAGAAGAAGCATTCAACCCAAGAATTCTCTTCTCTTCCAGAGCTCAAGTCTATATTTCAAGAGGACAACAAGGACACAAAATGAATCTAATTTTTGTCCCAAAAGAAACCTGGGCCCCTCAATCGACTGGGAACATTCTCGAAGAACCATATTTATATCTTCCTCCTCCTCCAACCTGTAACTCCATCGTCCCACATCTACCCAAGTCGCTGACCAACTAGGGTAAACATGTGATGAGAAGTTACTATGATATGATTTGACTCCTTATGTGTTAGTTAAGGAAGTGGAACCAACGGAAAACATCACATAAACCTTCCAGATCAGTAACAAAACACCCAGGAGCCATCCCAACTACTCAGGTAACCAACCCCTGAGATAAATTGAAGTTTTAGTGCATGAAACCCCTAGATTCTCCCTTGATATGGACAAGAGTGCATCTAGGAGGCTCCAAACACTCCTAGAACAAGGGGAAGGGAGTGTCCGAGGACTTCCCCCCCAGTGTTGTTCCTGTAACTATGAGATTGCATCATTTTTTCAGGCCCAAAGCCCAGTTCACTACCTAGAACTCAATGACACCTTCAGAAATGAAATTTCACAATGGAATGAAGCTACATTTACAAAAACATCAACAAGGACTAGACTGGATGTCTCCTAGCCATGACATGCATTTCGTCAAACATGAAAGCTACAGGTCTCAACAACATAACGGAGAATAGGGGTCTCATACTTATTTGAGCATTGCTAAAAAGATTTGATGCCTCAACGCATTAGCTGAAATTTCATCTATTAGGCAAGAGATACATTCTTCATTCATTTATAAGCAAACACATGATGAGAGCCATACATAGCCGCTGTCATAATACATGTTCATAACCAACATAAGAACAACATAAATACCATGGAAACAACAATCGTATAATGCACATATAAGCCAATATAATACTCATGAATTAACAAGGATAAATAACCTCGTATTAATGATGCAAAGGTCAAGTAGGTTTGGGACTTCCACGAACCACACGATGATAGACATGGCTAAGCCAATTATCTCTTCCAACATTCACCACCATGCCATATTCCAAGCATGGATGTGGGATCTCATGGAACTATCCATTAAAATAGAACCAGGGCTTCTAGAGGCCAAACCACGTCAACCCGTCAAACAATGATTCCACCTCATCGTCGGACATAACTAACCACCACCAGATTGACATCTACACAATATGTCCAGCGCTTCAGAGAATTTTTTTCCAACTCACCTTCCTGGACTAGTAACTCAACCCACATTTGTTGCCAGGATCTAGAGTGTTTGACCAACCAAGGCTCCAGGACTAGTAATTCAACCCACAACTATTATCGGGCTCTAGAGCATTTGTCCAACCAATGCTCTAGGACTAGTAACTCAAACCAAAAAGGGATCCATAGAATTTTTCCAACCAAGGCTCCATGACTAATAACTCAATGCAAGTTGTTACAAGGCTCCAGAGCATTTGTCCAACAAAGGCTACAAGACTAGTAACTCAACCCATAGTCATAAAGGTAAAACCCGCAACACCATGGCTATCCAGGAAATGGCAAGGCTATGTAAATCTACTGCCAATCCAGGCAATCCTCCATGCCAATGATAGATCATAACCAACAAACCACATGCATATGCCATGCATGCCAAAAATATTGAGGAAAACATACATGCGACTCGGTACTTGCAAGGAAATCGCGTAGTAACTGCTGATCTGGATGTCCTCTTATGCCTCCCTACTCTTCCTTTGCCTTCTTTCGCCAAGCATCCAAGTATGCCACACTCCCCAATAGTGCTCCAATAAAACTCTAAGTGTCGAAAAGTATGAGAGAGGGAGAATAGAATGAGAACTCCAAAACTGGACTAACAAAAAGCTACACTAACTAAGCTCGCCATTGATCCTCGGAAGCCTTTTTATCAACGAGGCCTCTATTTTCTTCAATTCCCATTATTTTTCTTCATTTTCCTCCCCACATGCAACCTGTGACATTTCACCCTCCTTTTCTCCTAATCTCCATTATTTTCATAAATAAATGTTCCAAAAATGCCATTTTTCCTTTCCAAAGCCTCTGCCATTCCCTCTGCCAAATTCCATTAGCCATAATAACCAAAATGAACACCCACTAGGATGTTTTTCCCATCATTCAACTTGGAATACGTGTCACATAAATGTGGTCTTATATATATTTTTTACATGAATTTCAACCAAGGATGTTGGAGAACCCTCCCCCTTGGGGGAACACCGTCCTCAGTAATTAATGACACCTATAGCAAACAAGACCACTGAAAACAAAACATACTACCCATGGAGCTTTATAACATAGCTCATTGTAGTATTAACAATGGCCATATGCTAAAATATGACAAACATACCATTTAATGGAGCTTTATAACACAACTCATTACGATATTTACAATAATAACCACATATACACACATACACATTTTCTTCAACCAACAAATAACCATAGTGTCTATGGAGCTTTATAAATCCAACATAATATAGTATTTACAATGATATACGCATACACATATGCACATTTTCTCATCCAAAAAATAAAAGGATACGATGCTTGTATCAATCAACAAGGGAATCCAGAGGCTCACACCTTCACCCTCAAAAGTAGTACCATGATTGACCTCCTTCCCAGGAAGATAAAAATCCATTGCAAGGTCAAATATGCATCCAATATCCAATGCTATAATCATGTGCCAGTTGTCCTCTCAGTAAAAAGCTACTGACTCGTTGTTCCAGGGCACATTCCTAATGTGCATTTGATTGCATCTAGCAATGCTAATGACCAAAACAAATATATGCCCGACCTTCCCTTCTCTACTACACAGTCCCTCGGGAAATCTGGTCACCCCCTTATGTGTAGTCACACTCCTTCCAAGTTCTACTGGCACCCCCATCTTGAACATTCCATCCCTTGGAAAGGTTTCCTCGCAATGGAAGGTCCAAAAACCAAGGCATATCCTTGCCTCAAAACTATCATACCAGTCATAGCATGCTCATGGAAATCAATGGACACTATTGGGTACCAATGTCCCATAATGGTGTTGCTCTTGAATACATTACCAACATACTACTGCTTGTTCCGATTTCTTTTGCTATTGTTGCTAATGCTTGTCGTCAGTTTCGACCACCCAACCAGGAATTTCATGCTTTCCTATATCAAGCACATAATTTCCGTTAGATTCAAAATAAATTGAATAAATTCAAATCATACCTCATTGGTGGCTAGTCAATAAGGTAGACTTGCAATTCTGTTCGCTACCTGTCACAACAAGTCAAACTAGCATCTTTGACAAAATAATCATGTATAAACATATCACATCAGGTTAGTTAAAAAAAAAACCATCATAGATCAAAATCATAAATCACATGTAACCATCATAAACCATAGTCACATATCACATGTAATCATCATAGACTAGAATCATAAATTACACGCATAACAAAACTGAAATAAAATATTGATAATTAGTCTTTAATCAATCCTTAGCTTCTACCTTTGTCTTTATTTCGTATGCACTCCGGATCAGTTGCCACACCCGGGAAAAACCTGGTGTCTTCTCCTCAACCATGTACACATAGACATAGTGCACATCCCACACATAAAACACACATGACATACAACACCATGCAATACACACACCTACACCTGACATAAGACTCATACACCTACACCCAATGTACAACACAACACAACACAATACATACACTTACATCTGGTGTACACCATGACACAATACATACACCTATACTCGATGTACAAAAAAATACATATATGTACTCAAAGTACAACACAATGGATACGCATGTCACGATACCATGACTACACAATGAATACACGTCATGATACCATGACTACACAATGCATTTACATAGGATCGTATGCCTGCAACACAACATGTATGCCATGTGCACAATACCACATTTACACCAGTACCATATGTACAACATGTACACCATACCACCTACACAATATGTGCACAACATCACATGTACATGACACCACCTGCACAACATGTACAAAGTGCCATATGTACACCACACTACTCATATGATGTGAACGCAATACCACATGTACACAACACCAGATGCATGACATGTACATGACACCACATGTACATAGCGCCAGATGTACGACATGTACACAACACCACCTACACATAGAACCACATGTACAACATGTACATAACACCATGTGCACACAAAACCACATGTACATTCATGCACACAACACCATATGTACATAGTACGATATGTACAACACACACACAACACCATATGCACATAGCACTACCTATACAACATGTACATGGCATCATATGTGCACAAAACTGCATATCCAACATGTGCACAACACCATATGCAAACAACATTGCATATCCAACATGTGCATGGTACGATATGTACACAACACCGCATATACAACATGTACATAGCACCATCTATACCCAACATTGCATATGTAATATACACACAACACAATCTATACAACAGGAATACAACATCATATGTACACAATACTACATATACAACATTAGACATCACCATAGGTACAATTACTGAATATAGAACACGCACAAGATGTAAACAATAATAACACTGCACATCCAAAACCATACTGTCTCTACCAAGCAACCTTTCTTCTAGTGTCTCTCTACCGTCCATGCTTATCCTAGCATGCTACAAATCACACTACTTTCGTTCTGTTGATGTATCCTTCAACATTACCTATCATAACATAAACATAGGCATAATACAAGCACATAATCTCAAATCATATCCACATGATATTGACCTCATAGGTTTTCTAGGGCTACTCTTCCCACTTGATTCCTCATAAGACCAAGAACCTCTTCATTCCATTCACTTGCATAAGAAATAATTGCTCCACAAGAATGATCCATGGTGACTATTATAGCTCCAAATCTCACTCTTTATGTTTGTGATGTTGCACTCATGGCCTAGGGCAACCCTTCCTTCTAGACCTGGTCCAAATACTTAAAAAACAGTGTTTTAATCCCTATACGCAACATTGCCCTGAGCTAAATGCGTGTGTACGCGGGTCTGTGTATACCCAACCCACGTATATGTCTTAAAACACTTAAAAAAATTAAATCTCCTTAATTTTGGGTGGAGATCATAGGTTTTACCTATTGATTACCTATTAGTGCCCATGGCCCAACTGTTCCCAATGAATTCCGAACTAAAAAACTACTTTGGGAGAAGTATAAAAAGGCTTCAATGGGAAGGCCTAAGGAGAGGAGAAGAGAGAGAAAAATCACTCTGCTAAGATTATCTCTGACCAGGTTTGAAGATCGTTGTGCTTCCAACACTTCCCCCATTACAGGAAACCCTTGTTTCCTTGAGTTATGATGTCTTTCCATTAGTTGAGATATCCTTGAGTGAGTTATGGAAGGAGCTTGTTGGAGGCTTGAGATTGGATGACTCCAAAGGACGATTCCACTTGGAGCCTGTAGAAGGAAGACTCAGGTGAAATCATTCCTTTCTGTACTTTATTTATCTATAATAAAAGAAACACTTGTCCTATTACTGATATAAATCTTCTTCATGTTTATGATATTAATGTTATGATTTACATATGAATGGTTGTTTCAATTGTATAACTAACTACCTTTCAACATGCTCTGAAATTGATTTCTTTATGATGCTTGGTGAATATACTGCTGTGCTTTCTTGAATTGATTGTTTTGCAGGTTCAAGGATCGAAAGGAACTCCAAGAGGGTTTGGACCTTAGCTGGATCTTCCCAAACGAAGGACGCCCAGGTGCACCTCTCTTCGTGTAGTTTGTTTATATTAGCATCATCGCTGTGTGGAATGCTTGTTTTTCTTTGTAGGTAACCCCTGATCTGCTAGGGTATTGACGCAAGACTCTAGTGGACTTTGTCCCTCAGCACAATTGGCGACTCTGCTAGGGACAAGAATATTGTTGTTCCTAGTTTGGGTTTATTCAAGCCAATTAGGGCTCAACTGTTTATTTTCTTGTTGTGACAGTGTAGTTTGTTCTTGCAGGAAGTTGAACTATAAGTTTGATCAGTTTCTTTAGACCATTTTTTTTGTTTTTTCTTGTGATATGTTATATATGTTGTTTTTCTAGTTTACAGAAGTGTATATACGCAAGTTTCCTCAAGTGAACCCATGTATACGCAAGTTTCCTTGGGATAAATAACGTATACATACAGATATGCATCAACACAGTCGCGTATACCCTAAAATTTTCAAGATTTTTCAAATATTTTTGTTTCTGAAGATCAGTCTACTGGTCTAAGTCTTTCCTGAACAGTTAATTTTCTGTGTCAGTCTTTATTTTTAAAGCAAGTTTATGATTTCAAACTCTCTCCGGTTGTGGAAAGTATTGGTCTTGTTTTTTTTTTTGTTGCAAGCATCATCACTTTTTGTTTAAAGACACAAGATTTCTTTCCGGAAATCTTGGTTGTTCTGGTCTTCTAAGGTAGAAAGATTGGTCTCAATCTTTGTGCAAATCTTGTTTTGGTGATCTTTTCATTTGCATGTCAAAATTGCATATTTTGTGATCATTTACTTTTCTTGCTTTTTGAAAGTTGTTGTGTGACAATATTAAGAGTTGTCTTTCTTACCGCTTTGATTGTCGTCACCAAGCTCTTTTGGGCTGCTTTTTGATTGTTAAGAGCATCTTGAAACACACTTTTAGTTGAGTTTTCACCCTTTTTGTGTTGTAAACTTGCAAAGTGTTTTGTTGCCTATTCTTCGATCATAAAGTTTCAGTCTTAGTTGGACCACTTTTGGAAAGTCATTTTTGTTTTTGCTTTTGAAGAAAACTGCTTGAAAACTTGGTTTTTGGTTTCTTTGGCCTTGTTCTGATTTAGTTTCCTTTTTGTGAGTGAAAGTGCATTTTTGTTTGTCTTGAAACTTGCTTTTAATGTTTGGACGAAGATGAGCATTAGCAACTTATATTCTATCTAAATATCTTAAGTGGCAAATTAGAATTCATAAACAAGTTGCTTTCATTCTTTGAATTATAGTAGTCTTAAGATTTGCATCAACATGTACTCATTGCATTAGGAAACATTTGTGCATCTTTTGGGGCATCCATAGTTTTGTTAATTTTTGTGAGTGTGAAGCTTGAGTAAAAGAAAAGAAAAGAAGAATTTATTGCTTTCTTAGAAGTTCCTCAGAAACTAGTAGAAATTTCTTTCATCAAAGAACAAAACAAGTGCGTTTGCATATAGTTTGGTTTTTATTAATTTTTTTTGCTTCAAAACACCACAAGTTTCACTTCTGCTTATCCCCTAACTTAAAGAATGGCCCATTTAAAAACAAGTGCTAACTAAAATACATTAGAACTTTTTCATAATTGTCAATTTAGACACACCAACAGGTTTTAGGATATTTTAGGGCCTTGGATTAGGCGAGTGGAGAGAAAACTCTCCAAGGCGATTTGAACTGTCAAACATAGTAGTCTGAATACTGAGTGAAAATCCAATAGCATTAGGAAGACCAGGAAAGCTCTGGATCTGGGAGTTAAGCACAAGGGTTTTGAAGATAAGGAAGAGAGATACCCCTTCTCCTACTTGTCGGATCTTACCTCAAGACTGTTCCACCTGGCTTCTGAGACAAGTTGGTAACCTTAGTTGCTTCTCCTAGGGATCTATATAGGTGGCTGCGGAGGGGAATCCCATGGCACCTGAGGTCAAAATTGTATCACTCTCAATGGTACTACTGAAGGGCACCCTTGCGAAGCTTGGGGGCTTGCACCAGCGTAGGCTGTTGTTAGAAGGTCAGCGTAACTTCCTCTATTACCTTCGCTGGTAGGACTGGGTCGTCATTATCCCAGACTATCTTCAGAAGGCCGCTTACTTCACTTTCTTTTATTTTGGTGTCCGGTCCTCATCACCTGTAGCGGAAATATGTGAAAGTTGTTTGACTAGCTGACATCTTTTAGGGACTTTTTAGTGTCTACTCTGTGCTCTTAGTTGGCCTAGCTTTCATTTTTTCTCAAGTCTTTAATTAGATCTTAATAAAAAATTCAAAGTGGTTGACCAATCACCTAGATGGTCTCGAAGACTTCGTGGCCTTTCACCACCAAGTTTAGAGGCTTCTCCTAGAAGGTGCAGAGGTAATACTTTCGGTGGGTTTCATCCTGTGGCAGCTAACGCATTGAGGATTGATCCTCCCCGCGAGGGCAATAGTGTTCGGCATATGCCTGGTACTTCTGCAGAACTAGAGAGGAACACTCCAATTCTTTCTCGAGTTCTCTTTCAATTAGAAGATAACATAGAGGTAGAAGAACTCCCAGAGTCGTTAGCGGCTTTGAATTCTCCTCTACCATCTAACTATCCAGACATATTACAATACATTGGGACTCCAACGCATAGGCCGTCAAGTCCAGGTCATATTACACACTTACCATCGATGACCACTACTGGAAGCATGGCTTCTACCACAAGTGCTACAACTATGCAAACTCCAACATCAGTACAAGGGTGAGGAACTATTTCTATCCCCTGTGCATCTTTATTTGGGTCTTTTTCTAGCACATCCTTAGTTGGGTCTACCTCCATTCCTTCTACGAGTGGGAATTCCCAAGCCAATTCTTTTAGTTCTGGATTCTTCCCGTTTGGAACCCATTCACAGGGTATTCCATTAGTTCCATTTAGTGCCTCCACATCCTTGATGGGTGGGTCAGCTTCATTTCAGGGTTTTCCTTTTGGAAGTGGTCATACACCACATTCTAACCCAACGATAGGATCTATGCCTTTTTCTTCTACAGGACAAGGTTGCCATCCCTTTCAAGGTTGGACTAACCCTGCTGTTAGTGGCATGGTAACTGGGAATCCATTTTTCGGCCAACAAGGGAATAGGTTGTACTCCACATTTAGCTTGTTTCTAAGTATTCCTCCCTTAGCTTCTGTTTGGAATCCTTATCAGGGGTTATCAACTCCTTATAATCCTTTAGGAGGGAGCTTCGCCAGTTATGGAGGTTTTTTTGCCGAAGTTGGTCAAACTCCGAGTTTTGTTGGATCACAAGGTTTGCCTTTTGGTTCAGCTAGTTTTGTTGGTTACTTCGGGCAGCCTAGTGCCTTCCAAAATCCAGGTCAATCTTTTTAGAACTTTGGGAGCTCTGCCCAGTCTGGGTGGAATCCCCAAGGTCCTCCTAGGCTTTCTTTTCTGGTAACGTTGAACTTGCCAGATCTCATGAAACTAACAAATGATCTAATCAAATATAATTAGGCCTGGCATTTGGTCCCAACCAAACTCCCTTCGGACATTCCTAAGTTCGAGGGGAAGGGTGGTGAAGACCCGGGCGACCATGTAACCACATTCCATTTGTGGTGCTTATCAAACTCCCTTATCGATGACTCAGTTAGGTTCAGACTTTTTCAACGTACTTTAGATGGTAATGCAACCAAGTGGTCTATAGAGTTGCCAGAGGGCAGCTTTACAGATTTCGCTGATTTGGCTAATATTTTCCTAAACCATTTCCAGTTTCCCATCTATTATGATGCCGGAACTGAACTTCTGGCCAATTTTTGTTGGGACACGACAAATCACATTTCTAATCATATTCAGGAATGGAGACGGAGAAAGAGGATCATTAAAGTTGAAACTCCTCCGGAATACCATCTTGAATGGTTTTTGAAATCTTAACAACCTGAAATCTATAAGGATGTCTCCCTGTCCGAAGTCTCTTCTAAGGAGCAAGCTATTTTTAGGGCCCAACAGTTAGAATTGATTTACTCTCAGTCTGGGATTCTACAAAAAATCTTACCAGATGCTCCAAGGACTAAGGTTGATGTAACCAAGTCAAATACAGGTCCCCATGCAGATGATATTATTGGATCCATAGACATAAATGCGGTGAACCTGTTAAGTTAGTTGCAATAGTTGTCTTTACAAACTTCCTCTAACAATCGGGTCACATCGTCTAACCATTCGTCTTCTCAACCCACTTCAGTTAATGCCGTCCAATATTCCAACCCCAAAGGAAATCAAAATTCCAACGGGAAAAAGAAAGGACGAGGTAAGAATAAGAGTCAAGACAGGAAGACTGACGCAAATAAACCTGACAATAATGCTGGTGGTGGTGGAATTGAGTCTAGAAAGAAAGTCAAGTTTTCATGCAAGCTATGTAGTGGAGACCATTTAACTCATCTCTGCCCAAAGATTCAAGACACTCAACGCTTGATAGGGTAGCAAGAGACTTCTAACTCTCAAGTTGTGTTAACCAATCATTTTCCCCAAGGGCTTCAATTGCTTGCTGATGCAAGTTCAAATCCTGGAACCTCCACAGGGTGCAACCAGGAAGGGGAGAAATCATCAAATGTTTTCATGATGGGTTCTAACATCCATGTGGCCACTTGGTCACATGATCACGGTGAAGCTGAAACATCCAAGGACAAAACTACTCCCAGAAATACCAACCTTCATATTGAGCGACCCCTTGTCAAGACTATACCACGGATACTAAAAGGTTCCACTAAATGCGCGACTATCAATCCTAATGCTAGGGCCACCCAAAATTACTCCATTTTTGAGGATTTGGCTCAAAGTCCATGTGCCATGTCCGCTTTAGAGGTTCTCAAGTTGTGTCCAACTCAACGAAGTGCTTTGCTTTCGGAGATAGGGGCAGTTGATCCAAATAACTCTTTAGTGCTAACTTTTGACATGCTTAATGTCAAAAAGCGACTCCCTCATCACATGGATTTTCAAATAAAGTCTACATACTAGAAAATTAACATTTTTTGTACCGTTATCAATGAAGGAGCTTCCACATGCGTCATGTCGATCTCATGATGGAAGACAATTGGATCACCTCTGGCTGTTCCTTCACCTACCCTCCTGACTGCATTTGATGGGCATTCTCATAGGCCGCATGGGATTATCCCGGCCTTTCCCATATGTGTTGGGGGGAAGGTTGTCAATATCAAAGTAGAAGACATTGACTCTAACCTAGATTACAATCTCCTCTTAGGAAGGAACTGGGTATACGAAATGGATGTCGATGTTTTGACTTTGTTTCGTGTCATTTGCTTTCATGAGGGTAAAATAGTTAAGGTTGATCAATTGGATTATTCCCCAGTTGATCCTAGGGCAACTTTGGATTCTACTGTTCCTTTAGTGGATAACCCTCGCCTGCCTAATAAGAATCTAGGAGTTGGGATGTATTCTTCATTGATGGGTACATTTGATTTTCCCTCTCCTATCTCTAGAATCAATGTCATTTCATCATCCAAGGAGTCTTCATGGGAATAGTTCTTCCGAACTCATTATTTTTCAGACACTTGGACCTTGTCTTCACTTATGACCACATTAGTTGAAGGACAAGTAGGTGGAATGGAATTCCCTATGTCTGCAGTAGATCTTAGATATCAGTCTATCGTCAACTCTACAGTCAACCATTCTACTCCTTTCTCTGAGGAGGAGTTAGATGGTGATGTGGCCCCCGCCTGGACCCTTGATTCTACCTTTGTTATGGACTGCTTAGATACAGTTTTACCATCTGAATAAGCAATCCTAGAAGTAATTATGGGTGTAGATCAACCTTGGGAAGACTTACACCATCGTTCATATTTTCTTCCTCCATTGCAGGAAGTAGAATCTAGGTTCTCCGAGTTGTTTACTAGGGATGTTTGTACGGTATCAAACCCTTTGGCTCCAGCACACTTTCATGCCGAAGGTAATATGTAGGTGATTTCAAAAATGATATCTATAAACATGTCTAGGAACCCTAATGTGATGGAGAATCTCTTCATCGGAGCTGAATGTTCCCTCGAAGAAATTCAAATTTACACTGACCTTTTTAAGGAGTTTCAAGATGTATTCACTTGGTCTTATGAAGAAATGCCTGGCATTGATCCATCCATAGTTCAACATGAGATCAAGACGTATGAAAATACCAAACCGATTCGTTAGAGGCTTCGGCCGGTTAATCCTAGGAAAGTAGCAGCCATTAAAGCTGAAGTAGAAAAGCTGCTCAAGGTGGGTTTCATATACCCTGTTCCTCTTACCGATTGGGTTTCTAATCTAGTCCCTGTGGATAAAAAGCAAGGAACAATCCGAGTATGCATTGACTTTAGGGACCTAAACAAAGCTTGTCGCAAATATAACTACCCCATGCCATTTATTGATCAGATTATTGATGAGTGTGTGTGTAATGAGATTTTCTCCTTCATGGATGGTTTTTCCGGTTATAATCAGATCTCTATTTGTCTGGAAGATCAGCATAAGACAACTTTTATATGTCCCTGGGGTATCTTTGCATATAAAAAGATTCCTTTTGGTCTCAAAAATGCTGGAGCTACCTTCCAGTGGGCCATTTCATACGCTTTCCATGATATTAAACATATCATCAAAGCATACTTAGACAATCTAGCTGCTCGTTCTCGAAAGAGAACTGATCACCCTAGTCACCTTCGATTGATTTTTGAGTGATGTCGATTTTACAAGATCTGGTTGAATCCAAATAATTACATTTTTGCAGTTACATTTGGTCGGTTATTAGGGTTCATTGTGCCAAATGAAGGGATTCGAGTTGATCCCTTCAAGGTAGAGGCAATAATCCAGTTTCCTCCCCCGTCTTCAATTTGAAAACTTCAAAGTCTTCAAGGGAAGGCTAATTACTTAAGAGGGTTTATAGAAAATTATGTCAAGATCACTAAAGGGTTTATGCGTTTGCTATGGAAAGGAGTTCCATATGTATGGGATGACTTTGCGCAGCATTCCTTTGATGCCTTGAAAAAGGCATTAGTCTCTACCCCGCTTTTGAGTGCACCAAATTATGGTAGGGATTTCCTTTTATATCTCGTTGCAGCAGAATCAACCATAGGTATGGTTCTCATTCATAAAGATGATGCTCACATGGAGCAAGTGATTTATTATTTGAGCCAAGGTTGGATAGGTCTTGAACTATGCTATTCTCTTGTTGAGAAGTTAGCTTTGGCAGCTATCCATGCTATCCAGCGGCTCCACCATTATATCTTGCTACGCAAAACTTTTGTCTTGGTGGTGGTCAATCCATTGCAATTTTTCCTCAGTAGGCAAGTGATTGGGGGCAAATATAATCGATGGATAGTCATTTTACAAGAATTTGATCTCGAGTTCTTGTCTGCCAAGTCTAAGAAATCTATGGTTTTTGCGGAGTTAATTTCTGAGCTGCCTTGTGGAGAGGATACTATTTATGAGGAAATTTTTCCCGATGAACATTTATTCCTCATCTCTTCACTTGACCCTTGGTATGGAGATATCATTGTCTATCTCCAGACTTGGAAGTTTCCCCCTACTTTATCTAAGGATGAATGTCGAAAATTACGTCACCTGGCTAAGAACTATGTTATCATTGGTGATACATTATATCATCGAGGGTTTGATTCAATCCTTTGGTGTTGTTTAACCCTAGAGAAAATAGAGCCAGTGCTCAATGACTACCACAGTGGATCTTGTGGTGTTCATCTTTCAGGGCTTGCTACAACCCAGCGTATCTTGTGTGTCCACTGTTTTTGGCCTTCGCTCTTCAAAGATTGAGTTGAAGCGGTCAAACACTTTCACACCTATCAAATTTATACTCGAAAGATGCGTGCACATCTAGTTCCTCTTTTTCCCATTGTCACTGTCGGTCCTTTTATAAGTGGGGTATTGATTTTACAACTTATAATCCGCCTTGAGCAGTGAATCAAAAGTGCATTATCGTGGCCGTAGACAACTTCACGAAGTGGGCTGAGGCCATGCCCACTTATAAAAACGATAGTGAAACAACAACATTGTTCCTTTTTAATTAGATTATCTCCAGGTTTGGTATCCCAAGGGAGATTGTCACTGACCATGGTAGTCATTTCCAGAACCAACTAATGTCTGAATTGGCTCTTAAATTGGATTTCTGGTAGGAGCACTCATCTCCATATTATCCTCAGGCCAATGGACAGGTCGAGGCAGTGAAAAAAACCCTTAAGATGATCTTGCAAAGGACGATCGAAAAAAAATCGGTCCAATTGGCATCTTATGTTGTATCCAGCTCTTTGGGCATATCGAACCTCCATAAGACTGCTACAGGTTTTACACCTTTTCAGTTAGTTTATGGGATGGAATCTATATTTCCTATTGACTATGAAAAACCATCACCTAAGTTAGCTATTGAGCTCCTTCCATAGACCTCTAGTCTCGAAGAGCACCTCCCTCATTTGGAACATCTCAATGAGCAGCTTCAAGATGTCGCCACAATCAATGAGGCTCATAAGAAAAGGGTTAAAACCTAGTACGATAAAGCTATCTGTCCTCGAGTCCTTTTTGAAGGCGAACTTGTCTTGGTCTATGACTAAGATAAGGACACCTTGGGGCAGGCAATTTCAAGCCTATGTGGTATGGTCCCTTTATAATTAAATGAGTTTTAGAGAAAGGGGTGTATGAGTTAATCGATTTTGAATGAAACAAGTTGGCAGAGCCCCGAAATGGGCTCTACCTCAAGAAGCACTTTGCGTAAGTAGTAGCTAGGAAATGGCTTCTTTGTACATTTTGTATGTTTGTACATATCGCATGAGGAGTTTTTTTTTATGTCGACACTTTTTGGTCTGCTATGGCAGGTGTTGATGGATGGCTTGGTCTATTTTGGATTTGCCGATGGTACTAGTTGGCACACTCGGAACCTCGCTTCTACAGCTTGGGTATTCTACTATCCAACTAGTCAGTTGATGGTGTCAAGGGGAGTATGCATTGGTCCCGCTTCAAACAATATGGATGAGTATATTGTTGTCATTAATTTACTATCCGAAGTAATTTCTTATGAAATAGATTCGTTGGTAGTCTATCTTGATTCACAATTGATAGCGTCACAATTGAATAACATTTATCGGGTAAGAGATCCATGTTTATATTGCCAGTATTTAAGGGTGAGGTTGTTGCAAATATCATTTACTTATATTAATTATTTGCACATTCCAAGATCTCATAATTGGTTAGCTGATTCTATTGCTAATCAAACATTAGACTCGCACATCATTCATTCATCGCAATAAAATCAAGCATAAAAAAGTTGAACTTTATATATATTATATATATATACATAACACACAACAACACATATAGATATTATTATTATGGTGTGTTGTGTGTGTATGTATATATATATATATACAGTTTCAACTTTTGATGCCTGAATTTTATTGCGATGATGAATGATCGTGCGAGTCTAATGTTTGATAGCGATAGAATCAGCTAAACCCAATATGAGATCTTGGAATGTGAAATAATTAATATAAGTAAAAAGATATTGCAAACAACCTCACCCTTAAATACTGGCAATATAAACCATGGATCTCTTACCCGATAAATGTTATTCAATTGTGACAATATATATATACATATATATATATATATATATATATATATAATATATATTATATATATATATATCATAAAATATCTCGAGTGTACATAAGTGTGTCCAAAATAACGTACAAAAATTGGGACTCAAATTCCCATAATCATGTCTAGTACATATAATGCCCCGGCTCAGGATGAGTGGCTAAATATGCGACTACTGCTTTGTCCACACACCTAAGAGTGTGAACCTAGTCTTCTTGCATGCCAACCACATGATGCTACATATCTATAGGGAGATCTTCTATGGCCTCCATCGGTACTCGGTGAGTTAGTATCACCAAGTGCTGCTGAACTGTGTGTAGAAGTCGCTCTGTCTTTGCAGCTGCCTCTTCGGCACCTCGGCCACGATGTCCATATTGTGGGAGCCTATCTGGTTGCACTGGCCCAATATCTGGAATATGATCATCATATTAGTCATTTGAATCCTACCAAAATATTTTTCAAAATTCATTTTTATATTTGAAAAATCATAAAAATCATAAAATAAAAAAATATTTACCTATATCGCCCCATGCTGCGGTTGGTGGTAAAGCTAGATCTGGATCTCCCTGGAAGTCCAGCCCAACATAAGGGTAGTCGTCTATGGCAACGATCTGCTGCTCCCACCAGGAAGAAGTAATTGTCAAAAGAAGTTCGTGGAACGTCCCCACCTCCTAGTCATTTCATCAAGTCAGCCCACCTACCCATTCATGGATCTCGTGGGGTGCTGATCAAAACTGATACTCTAGGACGGAGTGCTGGGACCCTCTTAAAAAAGAAAGAGCACAAAATAGTTCCATACCCAAAGTTTTTGGTCTCCCCCTTTTTGATAGAAGTAAGATGGATCTTCAGGTTGGCAAGAGGAGGAGTACACCAGTCAAATACGTTGGTGAGACTGTCTATGACCAAGCTCATGGATAGCCGTGAAGCTTCGTGCAAGGAAGCTGATCCGTTCACTCTATCTATAGTGAACATGATGATCCTCAGTGCTAAACTCTCCACATGCTTGATTGGAATTTGATATCCAACCTTTTTTGGATGACTCGGGAAATATATGTGCACGTAGTCCTCGATAGAGAGACTGTCTCGTGATCTGCCTGTGGAGTGTACTACCTCTCCCCTCCGGGAAAGGCCTGTGATGAAATAAATATCTTCAACCTCTATATTGAGTGGCATCTGATCAATCATAAATGAGTCATCCTCGATGCTCCAGTAGTGAATGACCATTTCAAGCAGGCGAGTGTTTGCTTTCATATTTGGCATTTTAAAGAACTTTAGCAAGTTGCATCCTCTTAAGGCATCCAGGGCATTAGGATCATTCATAACCTCATCATCCACTAAGGCATGCTCTCTTTCTCTCTGAGTGATTGGTAGTGTTAGCCTCCTGCTCATAGCAGGTATTCACCTTTCGTGATCGACATATATACAGGCCAAATATGTCATGCTTTGCTTACAGCAATGTTCCATATTTGAATCCTCTGACAGGGAAACATTTTATTGATATATGCATGGTTCATTTTACTCTGGTTGAGAATGGCATCTGGCTGAAGACTAAGAGAAGTATCAAGTTCAGAATCCTTTTCATGATTCATTGAAATGAAGGTTCAACTCTGTGGTTGCTGTGAATTTCTGACTTGCTCAGAGGATGTATTCTAACTGAGGCAGATTCGCTGAGGCATCATTAATTGGGCTTAAGACACTGGCACAGTTTAATGAGGCTTACTGTGTGCACTTCAGAAACTACAAACAAGACCTTGACGACAAGTCTGAGGCAGACCTAAGGGCTTATACAAATATTGAAAACTTATTTTCTCTGGACAGACTTCAGATCATTGTTTAAAAAGTTGTTTTTGAAGGCAAAGACTTGAGGTGAGGGTATTGTTCATTGGTTACACTGTTTCGTGTTGAAATTGCTGGCACATTTGACACCTGTTATTGCATCTTTGTTTCTGAAGGCATATCTGTGCTTAATGTCTGATATTGTAACTTCTGCGGTGTCTCTTAGCCCTTATTCGAGCCCCTCTTCGAGACAACAACCATTGATGAATCTGAGAATTGTCTAGGTCATTTGGAGACATTCAATTGCATGGAATCTTCTTGAAGCATATTGTTAGAAGATAGTTACATTTATTGTTAGATTAAGACCAGTTCAACATCCTTAGCTATGAAAGGGGTGGTCTCATCTACAGCTGCAGATACAAAGTTACAAACATCAATGTGTGGCAGAAAAATACTTCATTAGAGCACAAGGTCAGATCAGCGACAGACATCTCCGGGAAGCAATGGCTCTGTTTGCATTAGCACATATGAGGCATGGAACTTTCTATCTAAATTGATTAAGGTATTTGTATATAAAATGCATTAAGCTCATGTATGCTTCTCAGTCTGGCAAGACCCTTTGTTTCTACAGCGCGAATGAAGTTCTGGCTATTCTACCAATTGCTTCGGAATTATTGTTTCAAGATTGCATCCACCAATGTATGCGATATTTGGATGTTGTTTATTGGAATACTGCACAAGAAGCCCAACTTGGAGACCTCTTATCATCTCTGTGTAAATGAACTGCGAGGCCCTAATGATGTTGCCAATATGTCTACGATGTTTGGTCTATCGATGGAGCATGCCCGGGCAGCTGTTTCAAAAAAATTGCAGGACTGTAATTCATCATGGATTAACTCGTAAAAAGTGTTACAAGTCGGCAATTCAAGTAGAGAACCATTCACCTGATGGGATCTTTGGTTCAGACAAAGCGTGGTTTAATGTATCAGAAGTTTGGGATCCTATCTCAAGTGGGGATGGGGATCTCATTCTGAAAACAAATCTAGTTGAAAATGTGCAGCCTAAATGATAAAAAGGGTCCCTCATCTAGGGCAAAGAAGAGGCGTCGAGCATCTTCTAGTCAGAACACAGGTGTTTTAGTACATAATGACAACAAAAGGATGGGATTAAATGCAAGGACATCTACTTGTGGGCTACAGCTAAACAATTCCACTCTGTAGACAGCCAACGTAGCAAAGAAGAGCACAGATGTAACTATTTCAGATGGTGACACAGTCATGGAAGAACTGAAGTCTAGAATGAAAAATATGGGTATACCACATACTATTCCATATGGTGTTCATAATTTTAATATTCCTGATGATGTGGAATTTTTGGCAGTTAATAACAGTGGACACCAATTAGTGTCTAATGGAGTTATATGGGTGACAAAATATAAGTCAAGTGCAGATCAATGCGTGACTCAGCAGTCATCTATAGAAAATTGTAATGCTGATATTGATCCAGTAAATGGTACTGGTATTAAACCTCCAGGCCTATCATTCAATCGTGATAAGGGTCCATCAGTAACTGTTGTTCATACTGATGCTTTGCGGGTGTGCAATGACAATTCATTACCGTCTCATGATATCAATGGCCTAGTTGGTATTAGATGTGATAATATTTTTAATAGTAACACACGGATAATGCTACCGGAGTCAAAAAAGCATGATAGCACCATTGGCAGTGTGATGGAGCAAGTGATTCAGGTTCCAGGTTCTGTCATGCATGTGGATGGCTTAGAATCCAGAGCAAATAAGGGGCTTTTCACAGGAACAAACTCACACCAAGGAGATTTCATCTCAGATGATGCTTTAATAGATGTAACAATGCCCTCAATGGGTGCGAGGGAGGTCACTGCAGTTTGTAGTAAGGGTGCTTCAGAGGTGGAACTCGGTTGTAAAACTGGTAGACCTGATATCGGTAGACTTTGGTGAGAGGCTTCCATTTCAGAGTAAAAGGGCATCTGTTAAAATTGCCATGGAGCGTGGAATATTTTTTGAAATCATGTATTCACCTGCTATTTCAAATTTTCGTTCGAGGAGGGAGATGTTTTCAAGTGCAAAGGTGTTGATAAACTATACACATGGACGGAATATAATTGTCTCTAGTGCAGCTTCCCACAAATAAACACTTTGCCCAATATAACTGCCAGACTTGCTATGGGTCGATTCAAGTATTATGGTGAAATCTGAAAGGCCTAGAAGACGCGATTGAGCCTCCCGACGAGACAAGAAACAAAGGTATAAGGATGCAGAATTGGATTCTCAAACATGTGATACAAATATCTTGATTTTCCGAGGTAGCGAAAGCTGGCGGGAGACTGGTGCAGAAGTCGCACTGGAAGCTCTAAGCCTAAATGAGTGGGTGCTTAATGTGAAACTCGATGGGTGCGCAAAATTTAGATATAAGCCACAAGAAGAAACTGGAAGATCAATTTCCACCTGCTATGCCGGACTATGAACAGTTGGCAGAGCTGATATGGAAGGATGGTCATCCAGCTATGCAGGACTTGGGGAGCAAAGTGAACAGGCATCATAATAATCACAAGATTTCTACTTCTGGCTATTGGGGGAATGATCGCCCTGCTGCAATAAATAGAAGACAATCACAGGGAGGCGAAAAAGAAGTGGATGGTACACTGGATGCGATTGTGGAAAATCTCCCTCCCATAGATGAAGAAACAGCTTCCTGGTTTAACTACGCTCTGAACGAGTTCCAGGAACCGGCCTTAGGCCACAGAAAGCCTGAGAAACTCTCGAATAGTGCTTCAGAACCCAGTGTTCCCGATGCCTTGGTACCTGAAGCAAACACCATCGCTAGGCCGGAATATGCCTTTGCCCATTCAATTTCAATGAAATCAGAGCTTTCAGTACCAAATTCGCAAGGGGCAACTCAACTTACTGAAGGGACAGCCACCGCCTCAATCCAAAAAGACAAAAATCATTTATGGAACCGCCTAAAGGATTCATGCGCAGCCTTAGATATTTACTCCAAGATGCCAACTGCCCCAGCTCAGCCCATATAGTCTTTCATGCATTTATTTTTAGCAGGAAACACTGTTTTAGTTCAGAGCTGTTTAGATAGGTTTGATAGATATTTTGAGATATTTTCCTTAAGATCTTATCCACAGATCTAAGTCTGTAAATTTTTTCTATAAAAACCTCCCTATGTACTGTTCAAAAGGTGAGAGTTTTTTTGATCGACAAGCTGATTTTGAAACACTGCTGTGTACACTCTGAGAGGTTTAATAAACAGAGCTTGCTGGAACATGTGTGTTGGGACTGTCTGAATGTGTATTTGATGGCTGAAGAACTGCAGAACTCTCGTGTTTCCTCATGGACTAATAAGTTTTCTCATCTCTTTCTACAGTTGCTATGTTTTCTATACCGTATTTGTGTCATGATCTAAACTTGCAGGGAAAAAGAATAGTTCAGATGTCACTTAACTGTGCTCTGCCCTCAATTCCTGCTTCTTCTCAATGTTTTCTTTCTAGACTAGCCTATAATATGAATTCCTCTTAGGCTCATATTTGCACTAGTTTCCTCCGTGTATGAATATTGTTGTAGGAATTCAAGTAATTGCTCCTATAGGATATTCATCCCGTTCCCTCTGTTAGCACGAATGAAAATTACTTAGTTGTCTTTCATTCTTTACATCTGTTTCATCCTCATTCAAACCTGATATTACTCCTTGTGCAACTATCCTGCTCTGTAGTCTCTTCTTTGCCAAAGAAAACACATTCTTCAGTCCACATCCTTGACTCCATGCCCAATGTTCTAAACCTTTTGAGCTTTGCATGCCTCTCTGCTTAAGACCATTCTCTCCTCACCAAAAAACAAAACCCTTTGTACTCAATAGATAGCCTAAGATCATTCCCTAAAACAAAGCTAAATCCCGAAGAGAGAGCCCTCTCTGACTGCTGGTAGGCTAGGACCGGCAGTCCAAAGCTTGGTCTGTGGTTACCTCGGCCGTATCCCTGAAGGAGCAGGGGACAACCTGAGTGTTAACATAATGGCGACTCCGCTGGGGACCTGAAAGAGTGTTCATGTTTAGTTCTGATCTTCAATGGTGGACAGAGATCAGGCACTCCAAAGTAAAGGCATCCACCCGGCGACTCCACTTCATTTTCATTCAAAGACTCCACTGAGGAACGAACCAATTCGACAACCAAATAGTCCATGTTCCAAAGCATTATCAGTAAGACAGGATGACTAGGTTCGTGGAAGATCTTTCATTTGATAAAGCTCTAGATATATTCAGGGAGAGTTTATCAAAATTTGAGCTTGATGAAGAGTTTTTCGAATTGATGTTGTTAAAAACAGCAGGAGGCTCGCATAAACTTTTCTTTGATTTAGTTGTTGAAAGATATGTAAATGAAATTGAACTCTTGCAATCTCAAATCCATTCATATCATTTTCGTGATCCTGAAGCATTTCTTCAAAATCTTCCTTCCTCAAGTCATGAGGAAATAGTACTACCTTCTGACTTACAGATTGAGGATAATTATGTTTATGTTTTCAAGGCAAAGACTGAAGATTTAGCTGCAGGGCTTATTACCAAAGAGGCAAATCTTTCATCCAACCAAGAAGGCCCAGAAGAAGCTATCCCACATGATGTTTTTATTGATCCTATATCAGACTACATGGAACTGCTTCTTAACTCAAGTTCTCTAGCATGTTTTCTCCGTGAGGACCAAATACATCAGCAGTGGCCTTTCTATACCACAATTTTGGTCATAGGGGCACATGACCTAATAGTGCTTCCAAGTTCATTAACAATTAGTGAGCCAGTTCATCTCTTTTTTCAGTTGCTTAAGTGGCTGCACTGGTTATTTGACTTCACCTGACAGCAAAGTAAGTGCTGGTTAGGGTAGGTAGGTAGGATTAATAAGGCAGCCAGCAAGGGGAATTTTGCAGAGAACAGCATCAATTAAAGACTAAAGGCATACTGACCTGCTGTTCTTGACTTTTCGCAAGGAAAAGCCATCCCCAAGTGGAGCCACTGTTAGCTTCCTGCTCATAGCAGGTATTCACCTTTCGTGATCGACATATATACAAGCCAAATATGTCATGCTTTGCTTACAGCAATGTTCCATATTTGAAATTTGCTACTATGGCAAAGAGAGCACAAAATCCTCAGGCGCAAAAGTGTCTGCACAGGTTCACTGTTTGAGGAAAATAACAAATTGGCAGTGGCAGAGACTATGGTCCCTGAAAACATGTTGAGCAATGGGATTAATCCAGAAAGGCAGAGATTGCAGCGCTCTGATTTGCACAGTCAGCCTAGGAATACTGCAGAGGATCATGATAGGATCCTTGCACGCATTGTTGGTTACTGATACTTGAGGATGAAACACCTTTTGAAGCTACCTCCGAGTTTTTAAGAAAATGATGACTCATGATTACAAATTGAAAGCAAGAATTCTGCAGCTGTCATGTTAAAGGGCTGCCAACATTTTTGACAAATTTGTTCAAGTCTGGTCTGGCTGTCTCTAGTCTTGGATCTGAACGTTGGATGCAGCAATATTCCAGTGGGCTTAAGCAGGAAGTCTTTCCAGTGATATTACCATCTTGCTTTTACACAGAAGGATTTCTTTTTGAAGAGGTTGCAGAGGTCATTTACCGAAAGCATCAAGTTATTCTTTTGGCCTTGACATTTTAAAGGAGGATATGTCAAGGGACATAGTGCTATATCCAAGAGGGCGGCAGATTTCATCTTCGGATGTTGGTTTAGTTATTGCAGAAGATCTTTGGGCTGCAGAGGAGGTTTCCAAATTTGGTAGACAAGTTTCTTTCCGTTGCTCGATGCAGAAGCTTTCTTCTTGCAGAGGTTCCAATGGAAAATTTGACCAAATACAAGATAGTGAACTGTTAGAGGAAGTTAAGAAAAGCAGACTTATTTAAATTACAAGATCGTTGGACACCAACGAAACTGATTTCTCCATCTCCAGTGATCATTCTACGGGGAAATCTAGTTCTGGGGGTTCTGGATCACTTATAAGTTCTGGACACAGGAGTGGACATCAGAGTAAAATACAGAACATTATTTCAGCCAGTCATGATCAAAGTCAGTCATTGGATAGCTCTCTCATTGACACAGATATTCCTGTTGGAACAAAGAAGCACATATTTTCACTTGAGGAAGCGATAGATATTGCAATGAGCTGGCCGCCACCACAAAAGTGGGAGAAACCTGAACCTCCAGTGTTGGAAAGAAATGCAAATGTCATAATGGAAAATTTGTCTAACAGAACTATGTTAGTAGTCAATTTGAATGCACCACATATTTTGTTATGCATCCAGGGAAAGTGGCCGGTTAATATTTTCTATCTCATAAGCCATCTTAGAATGCCAAGCCTGTCAAGTATGTCGAGCCTCTGAAAATGGAGAGGGTGTCGACAATATTTGCTCACAGGTATCCTTATCCACATGAACATTCACAGCATGCCATCATTGCAGTAGTGACGGGTTCTCTCTTCTTTATATCTGTTGATAATATTCAAACTCTTATTCATAAGTTGGACAACAATATAAAATGGTGGTCGATGTATGCATGCTTCTTTGGTTTTCTCTATTTTTTCTCCTCCCCTTCCTTGGGGAGAACCATTCAGCCAAACTACTCGAACTTCAGTCGATGCTATTGTGGCAATAGAACCCCTACAAGAGAGAAGGGAAGCAAAGGTTCTGGTCTTCTGGAGACTTTTATAAAAATGGAGTTAAAGACTTTCTCCACGTTAACCCAGGATACAGGAAAATAGTAGTTGCTCATTTATCATTTGGATAATTGAACGAGGGTTCAGACTTAATTTTTTCTTAAAGATTTGAAGCTGAGTTGGAGAACACGAAAACTCATTCTTACTGTTCAACAGGGAAATTGTTTTAAATGAAGATTTGGCATTCATTCAGCTTAATTGATTGAAAAGTTTGATTCCTAAGGAAAAAATACCAAAATATAAATACGTAAGATTTTGGTTGAGCTCCAGTAAATGACTAGTTCGAGACTTCAGATTGGACCGTGCGAATACATAATGCAGGATGCAGAGAGAGAAGATGATGGCATTGACAGACAACCTGGGAAACCTGGTAGTGAGGCAAAGGTTCAATTGCCAAAATCTACTGCTATGCGGAGTCTAGGTCTATGATACTCTCATGCATTCATTTCAATCAACTATTAAAGGCACCCTTGTTGTTTGTCCCATGGTAGCTGTTATTCAATGGAGGAACGAGACTGCTCGGTTCACTGCTGAAGGAAGCACTAAAGTTTTGGTTTATCATGGCGCCGATAGATGTAAAGATGTGGCCGAGCTTTCTCAATACGATTTTATTTTGACTACTTATTTCCATTGTTGAGATAGAACATAGAAAGCATTTGATGCCTTCTCAAAATGACCGACATTCTCTTAACTCCAATGTTTATGCTGATGTACACCATTGGATAAATCCAAACATCCCTTTTCTGCAGAGGATTGTGCGAGATGCATTGACAAGACTCCAGAAAATGGGTTCATAGTTGCTGTTGGTAGGGAATTGGCCAGGGCCCTGATAATACATTACAAAAAGGAGAAAAACTCCCTTGAAGTACCAGACTCCAAGGTCACTCCTGGATACCTATTCGAGAATTGTAGTGATGAGGCTGTTAGGTGTGTTCTGTTTTTTATATCTAGCAGGGTTTGTCCCTGTGACCACCCATGTTTGACCACAGAGGAAATGGTGGGTCCCGTGGAGTCTGCTTTGAAAGATGAGGCGAATATTGATTGGGCTACTCTGATTTGGTCCCGGGCCGAAAAAGAGCTCTTGCAGGGAAAAGCCTTGGAAAAGTTCTATTATGCATCCCATTAGCAGTTGATTAAGTTCCAGCGGCCAAAGCTATTTGACGACAGTGAGTTGGGGTTGGGATGTCTTTTCTTTTTGTCCATTACTACGACCTGAGACATGCCAAAGCTGCACTTACAGATATCCAAGAACAACATATGGTGCAACAGAGAAAATTGCGGAGTTACTATCAATTCCCCCATGAAGGACTCGCCAGTGGGATGCTGGCATTTTCCAAGGGATTGATTGGAGGCTCGGTTGTCTGGGCTCAATATACAGTACCGTTTTCCCATAGAGGCGAGAGTGTAAACCAAGGTACCCTGGTGGTTTTCAATTTGGATGCCAACATCTCAGTTGAGACACCGAGATCAGTGTTCGAATCCTATGGAGCTGTGAAGGAGTTGAGGGAGACGCCATGGAAAGGGCACCACAAGTTTGTTGAGTTCTTTGATGTGCGGGATGCTGCTCGTGCGCTAAAGGGAATGGATGGTCAAGATATTGGCGGGAGACGAGTTAAAATAGAATTCAGTCGACCTGGTGGCCAAGGTCGCATGAAAAGCCGAAGCCAGGCAGCCGTATTTATGCCCAGTGCTACTGAACTTCCAAATACCGATCACCAAGAGTGGCTTCCTCAAAAGGAAGCGGGGGTCCTGATCAATCCACGCCAGCACTTATGCACAATCAGCTATCGCAGAATAGCAACAACCAAGATCTGGGTTCTTCTGTGGTTGGCCCTTCTAGACAAGATATTCCAGTGCCTAAGCCAATCAGTGATGAGACAGTATCAGCTCCAAATGCATGTCGGCAGGTTGGAAAACCCTTATCCCTGCAGAGCAGTGCCATATGATACTGTAGCTGCCCCCAGAGTATATGGGTCTGCGATACATCCTTTATATCATTCTCATACTGGTGCATCGTCTCTCTGGAATCCCGAAGCAGAACACATAGCTGATAGAGGAGACGTATGTAACAACTAATGGTCAAATCGAAAAGCAACTTGCGCTTCCGCGAAATCATCAGACCCAGGTTCATCATCATCACCACCACCATGTTCAGCATGTCCATTACCACGAACATCATCACCAGACTCATCTCGATCAAACTTTACAGGCAGAATAAAGTTAGAGTCTTTTATTGGAGGAGTATGCATCATTTTTGTAGCTGGCTGAGCATTTAACTTCCTGTGGAACGAGCTAATACAAGAAACAGAGCGCCACCGCCTCAATCCAAAAAGACAAAAATCATTTATGGAACCGCCTAAAGGATTCATGCGCGGCCTTAGCTATTTACTCCAAGATGCCAGCTGCCCCAGCTCAGCCCATATAGTCTTTCATGCATTTACTTTTAGCAGAAAACACTGTCTTAGTTCAGATTTGTTTAAATAGATTTGATAGATATTTTGAGATATTTTCCTTAAGATCTTATCCACAGATCTAAGTCTGTAAATTTTTCTATAAAAACCTCCCTATGTACTGTTCAAAAGGGAGAGTTTTTT
>APFE030668185.1:62434-74293 GCA_000404065.3 Pinus taeda | reverse complement strand
GTAGATCTAAAGTTAAATGGATCTCGTTTGGTAACAATAAATTTATAAGTATGGCAGTAGGCATAACTATTTCAGGATAGGCTTTCCAAAATTTTAATTTAATTATAAGTAATTATTAGGTGGATGGTGGAGATTTAGCCTCCATGGAATATGCATAAACATTCATTATAGTATACACATATCAAGGGTTGATATTTATCTCCAAGCTACTTATGCTCTTTTACTTAATTTATCTCAAACTAATTAATTAAATAAAATTTCCTATCAATGCATGCCATATTGTGTATGTGGTATTGATAAGTGTTTTTTATTCTTATCATGAATTGATGCCTACCCACATTTACCATTACTTAATTTATCTCAAATTAATTAATTAAAGAAAATGTCCTATCACCATGCCATATTGGTTATGTGGTATTGATAAGTGTTTTTTATTCTTATCATGAATTGATACCTATCCACATTTACCAACCATTTAATTTATATGGATATGCTAGTTTGATTTAGTTTGTTTGTATGATTTTTTTTTTTTGAAGCAATGTGAAACATATAATGAAGTTGAAAGCTTCTGAAGCACTCACACAATGCTTCATAAGCTTTCAACATCATGAATGCTCCATAATCTTTCAACATCATGTTCTTAATTGTGAAAATCTACATGCTAAAAATATAATGAACTGCTTTGATGTTTATTATGGATTGATTCCTGTCAACCTTTATCATCCATTTAGTTTATATGGGTGAACTAGTTTAATGTAAATGTACATAATGATGTAAGATGGCATTGTTGAATATTTCCTTTTAATTTTATTATTAAAAATTTAAAAAGTTAGTGATTTCTATAAAATTAATGCATTTACTCAATGTTTTAGAAAAAAGTGGTGGTGGCCATTGGAGGGCTTCCACTTGTACTTGTGAATATCCATTGTTTGTAAAACATTTCCTCTTTTTAACACCTCTTGGTTGTCTTTGTCTTTGTTGACCAATCTCAATGGTTTCTCTCACTTACTTTCTACAACCAAGCTATAATATACCTTTTAACATATAGACTCCAATATGCTTTGAAGTTTGTGGACCAAATTGTAGTTAATGAGATGCACATTTGAACTTGTTTTCTAGGCACTTCACACCTAGCCACGTTGTTTGTTTTTAAAGCCTTCGTCTTTCTACATCCTTGTTTTTTTGCTATTTCCATCACTTTAGCATTAATGTTCACTTTAATTTGCTCAACTCGAATGAACTAAAATGGCCCACCCTTGTGCATGACAACTTCAAAAATAGAAAAATAAGATGTCTTGGTTTACACCTAGCTTACTAGAACTTGCTAAAATTCAATGGAGGAAAGGAAACAAAAATACATAATGCTCATGGACATGTCTTCTTTTTTTTCTCCATGAGTTCAAAGAGAATGTAAATAAAATATTTGGGTATTTTTGAAAGAAAAAATAATATTACCAAATATTTCATTCTTAAGATGATATTGAACAACTCTTGATTAAACTAAAGAACACTCAAAATAAAATTCCTCAAATAAACAAATTTGATGCCCAATTATTACAAATGACTAGCCTTTGGATTACATCAATGGTAGCTTTTCCTAAATCTAGTTGGAGAAAGAAAGACCTTCCTTTGTATCCAATGAACATATTATTTTAGTAGAACTCATCCTTTCCCCTTTCACCTCATTTGCCTATTGTTCTCCTTTATGATATTACACAACCTACCTACTTAGACAACCAACCCTCGTCATCATTATACACCATCATGTTGGATGGGAAATGGAGTGGCAATATCATACACATGGAATGTGATTTCATGTAACCACTAGTTTTATCATCACTCCATGTGCAAAGAAGAAGATGGAGCTCAATTTAACATAGCAATTTGATCCAAGAAATTATTATAATTGATATCCTTCAAAAATTTGTTATACTAATTAAGTTTTAACCTTATCAAGTGGAATTAAAATCCTATTTACCTACCTTTGTATTATAATCTAATACTAATTTAATTCAATATTCAACAAGAAAATTGCATCATTTTTAGCACCTAATCCTAAAACCTAAGCATAGGTTAGCCTTAATAGTATTTTTGGTTCCTTGATTTCTCCAAGATCATGGATGAAGGTGACTTGGTACAATACATACAACCAATGAATTTAACATCCAACATGCTACAACATTGTGAATGAAGAACAATATTAGTGCTTGAGTGATGTGGTGATATGATAGCACAATCCTTCCATAATATAAAGGTGGAAATTTAATACTAGCCTAGATCCATCTTAACTCTGGATATACCAAGCATCGAGAGGGATCAAATATATTGAAATGCAAACCTTTCTTAGAGTGAAAAGTGATTTGATCCCTATATACACTTGATAGATTGAGAGTTAAGATGGATCCAAGCTAGTTTAATTCCCCCCTTTAAATAGGTTATATTCCACATGAGTACCATGGGTTCTCATAAACCTCTAGCTCAAAAACCACTCATAACTTGAACAAGTCAAGTTTACCTTTACTACCCAACAAATAATAATAATAATAATAGCAATGTAGATTTTTTTTTAGTTTCAAGTTATTTTTATTTTAATATAGGGCTACTTTTATTTTATTTTTTAATTTTTACTAAGTCAAAATGTTTACAGCAAATTAAATTACAACATCTCTACCATACTAAGATGGAGAGTGCTCTAAGACTAATCTAATTTGATATTAACAAGAAAATTGCATCATTTTTTAGCACCTAATCCTCAAATTTGAGCAAAGTTTAACTCTAATAGTATTTTTGCTTCTGTGATTTCTCCAAGATCACAAATGAATAAGACTTGATACAATACATACAATGAATGAATTTAACATGCAACATGCTACAACATTGTGAAGGAAGAAAATATGAGTGCTTGAGTGTTAGGTCCCTATAATACTAGTGTAGCCCCTTATTGTTATTGTTGTGCCCGTGTAAGCCCCATACTGTTATTGTTGTGACCCATAGAAGCCCACTATTATTATTGTTGTGTCCTTACATTATTACTTTTATGTAGGCTTTGATTATATTATGACCCCTTAGACTCCTATATATACAAATGAGCCCTTGTCATTTGTATCATCCAAGGATTGTTCATTTATGTGATGTAAAGGAGGTTTCCCCCTCGAAGAGGCTATTTTTCAAGTCATTGATCTATCTTTTCTTCTGTTTAATGAGATAGTTGCATAACATTTGGTATCAAAGCTTTGGATTCTAGGGTTCCGCTTCTTCAAACAGGACATCTTTGTATTTTAGCTTCTTCAAACAAGACATTTTGGAGATGTGCTCTATTTAAAGCGGATTCCTAAGGGTGTGGTTATGGTGCCCCAAATCAGATGTTAAAAGGAAGCTCTATGAATTGTTAAATCTTGGTATCAAATTTATAAATTATATATGGTTATATATTAAGTCTTGGAGGTTGAACGTTGGCTCTCAAAAGGAGTTATTTAAAAATGTTCTAAAATAGAAGATCAAGTCATCTCCTTGATAGATTTAAAATTTTGAATTTAATTCATGCCTTTAAGCAAGTCTACTTATTTTCTTAAGGCGATGTCACCCCCCCTTGAGATCCCCTTCCCATGTGTGTTTAAAAAGCATTGGATTTCCTTTCTATGCCTCAATTCTCAAGAAATTTTCAATCTCTATATTGTCATTACATCTAAGATATTTGAGGCTACGATTATTGTGTAGATCAGAGGAAGGAGGCCAAGTTTCTAAGAGGAATTTTGGGCTTAATTTGTACATCCTTTAGTGGTGGTTTTGCGTTACGATATAGATATTTATGAGGCATACTAAGGCTAATCCAAAGTTATTTGAGGTTGGGTAAATGGTATTTTCAGTGGTATAATTCACATTAGTTCTGAGGCCACTTTATGCGTCAAATTTAGAGTTATTTGACATTCATTCCAAGTCCTTTTAGATCATTTTTTGGCTCTGTTTTCATAGATTTTTGTAGAAAAATTCAGCCTCTTTGTGAGGCATACTTTGGCCTATTCTAAAATATTATTTAAGGCTTACAATAGAGCTTAATGTGACAAAATATAAGGTTATTTTTGAAGTCAAGCTTGGTCAACCCTAAGGTTGTTTTCTGAAGACTAATCCAAGATGATTTTGAGGTCTTTCCGAGGCATAATTTGAGGCATCCTTAAGGCTATGTTTACTATGATATTAGGGCCACAATAGTCTTGTGAATGGTTATCTATTTCAAACCTGCATTGAAGGTTAAAAGGGGATTATATCCGAGTTTTGGCCATTAATTAGGGCCCACGTTGGGAGCATAAAGAAGGGCCCTTGGGATACAAACAAATGGAAAAATCAAGCCTCCCTTAAGGGCAATTTCATGACTAATTTGGGTTAACATATTGAGGCTTATCAAAGATAGAATTGAGGGTAGATTTGAAGTAATCAGCAACACTAAAAGGAGTTCAAGCCATCTTGTCGAAGCTTTTTTTGAAAAGGAAGGTTAAGGCATGGCTAGTCCATTGTGGTGGAAATAAATAGATAAACTATTCTCCAAAATTAATCTAAGGTATGAATCCTTTCATTATCAGTACTATTCCTTGAAAAGATTAAAGTTAAAGATCAAATTGGAAGCAACAATAAGTAAGGGATCCTTGGGTCATTGTCCTAGTATAGGAGCCCACATTTTATTCTTTTATCTTTTATTTTTAGGGTGGTTGGGTGGTGAAATACGTAGATTGAAGTCTCCTTCAGGTTGGAGCCGGAAAATTTCTTTACTGTGGCAGGGTGGTGCTAGGGAAATTTGGAGATTGTAGGGTGTTGGAGCATCCTTTCAGTTTGAGCTGATACAAATAGTGTGTTGGAGCATCCTTCTAGTTGGAGCTAGTAAAATAAGAGTATTAGTGCATCATTTTAGTTAGAGATAATAAAACCATGGGGTTGGAGCCTCCCTCTGGTCATTTTTGGGAAATCTTGGAAGTTGCAGGTTCTTGTTGATGTAATTTTCAAGATATATATTAAAAGTGTTCAATGGCTTATGTCCCAAAAGGGTTTCCACATAAAATTCTATTTTGTATTGTTCATGTGGTGTGTGTTGAAAATTGCAACAAGAAAATTCCTGATTTAATTTTCCCTTGAATTAAATTAGGAGAAAATTGTAATTCCACATCTCATGACAACTTGTACAAGTTAACTAAGTTAGTTTTGCTTAGTTGGTTCAGTTAATTCGAGTTGAGGGTCTAACTTCAGTCATGTAGAGTGTCTCCTACTTTATAGGAGCCCTGGTTAAGTTTATTTTGAGTCCTAATTAATTAATTTAGTTTAACTGAGTTAAAGTGAGTTAAACTAGTTCTAACTATTCGAGGAACTAGCAGGACGTCTAGTAGTGGGGCACGTCATCATTGTTCAGCTAGTTAATTGAAAAATAATCCTTAAATAACTCATGCATGAAAGATCTGAGAGTTACCCAATTGAGATTGGAGTTTAAGGGAAGTGTACTATCAGTTGTATAATTATCCAAATTGTACAGGTGGTGCATGAAATCAAAGGAAGGCCTATGATGGATTGTGAAATTCCAATTGAGGATTTACATAATCAATAGGGGGATAATTCCAAGGAAACAACGCAAGGAAATAGGGACTTGGGAAAGCAAAATTTTGGTTAAGTATTGGCCCAGGCTTGTCTGGGAAGTAATGAGATAGATAGAGATAGTGGAGAGGTTACTTTGGCATGAGCAAAGCATTTTAATATTCTCATATTTTCTGACTAATGAAATATATAGATTGCGAGATTTTTAGATGTGGATTTCCCCAAGAAATAATTCTGTAATGTGTGGATTGAATTCTTTCTCTTTTATACTTCATGATTTCATGATCGTTTAATTGTTTCTATAGTTAGTAGATTAGACTCAATTCTATTGTTTTAGCAAATTACAATTAGCAATTTGAATCTACAAGGAATTTCTACATAGTATCAGAGTGGAAATCACAATAAAAGAGAAGAATATGAGTTTGTTTTTGTAGATGAATCAAATGTGCAGTATCATTCTTCAGGGTCAACAGGATGTCATTTTATGTATTGAGACTTAAGTATTCCCTTGAGGACAACTCTTATTACATAGTTTGGAAGGACGTAAGGGAGGTAGTGTTGGAATATAATTAACTGAAGGAATTCATAGATCATGATATCCCTAAGGCTCCAAAAACTGAGGATCAAGATTTGGAAGACTAGAATAAATGTGTGGCATAGGCGAGGAGGATCATACTAGAAGGAGTTCGAGATCATATTGTCTCAAACCTCCACTGGAAGGAGACTCCATATGCAATGTGGAAATCCTTAACAGACTTTTTTCAAAATAGAAATGACCACAAGAAGTTCCTTTGAAGGAAACACTCCACAAGATCAAGATGGAAAAGGGTGCACAATACCAAATTAGTTGATCAACTTCACCAAGTGTCGGGATGAGCTTGGGAGTGTTGGTGTTATAATTGTTGAAGATGATCTGGTCAACCTAGAACTTCTATGCCTTCCCAAGAACTGGCATAGCTACCAGGATTCAATGAATGGGAGGAAGAAGCTACTAGAGTGGGAGTGATTGTGGTTCGACATGGTGAAAGAAGAGATAAGGCAGAACATCAGAGATGGAACATCATCCAAGTGTGATGAGGAGGAGAATTGTGCTTTGGATGGAAATGAAAATAGAGGGAAAGGGAAGATATCCCATTCCAAATCAGATTCTAGTTAGGCGAGCAAGAAGAAGGACTTGTTGAAGGTTAAATGTTTTCACTGTCATGAGCTGGGATACTATGCCACAAAGTGTTTGCACAAGAAGTTTGGCAAGAAGCCAGCAAGAGGAACAGTAGGTGAAGCCTTGCTTTACAATTCAAGTTGGATTTCACCCTCATTACATGCATTGTGCAATTAGTGATGGGTTGTGTGTGGTATCTAGATAGTGGGTTGATTTCATATGACTTGAAACAAAGGGTTTTTCAACGAATTGGAGGAGAAGGACCTCTAGATGCACATAGATATGGGAGAAGACGAAAGGTATAGCATGACCTACATTGGTACTATTACTTTTCAGAGGGAGTCTGGTTCTCCTCTCACATTAAAAGATGTCATGTATGTTTTGGGTCTAAAGAAGAATTTAGTTTCCATTTCTATGTTGGAAGACCATGGCTACGATGTGATATTTAGAAAAGGAAATGTTTTCCTTCCTCACATAGCCACGGGACAAGTGAAGAAGATTGAGGGTCGGGTGAAGGATCTCTACAAATTAGATGTAGAATATTGTGCTTCCTTGAGCAAGAAAGCAGAGAAGGTGTAGAGTTGAGACATCGGTGAGTTATGGCACAAAATGTTAGGCCATCTACACCATGGAGCTTTGAACATCATGGAACAAATTTCTACATGACTTCCCAAGGGTGCACTAGAGTAGCGAGATTGCAAAGGGTGTACATTGGGGAAGTACACCAAAGCCACCTTTCATGATAATGATAGTTGAACACATGAGATCCTTGAAATATTTCACTCATATGTGTGTGGACCATTATCGAGAGCCTCCATAGCCAAGCACATGTATTATGTGATATTTGTAGATTATTTCTCATGTAAGTGATAGATATTATTCATGTAAAAGAAAGGCTGGACATTCTCAAATTTGAAAATTTAAAGAACTTATTGAGAAAGATACAGGTAGGAAAGTGAAGGCTCTCATGAGAAAAAATGGTGGAGAATCTGTGTCAAATGTGTTCAAGAACTTCTATGAATAAGAAGGAATTCGATGGGAGTTAATAGCACCCCATAACCCATAGAAAAATAGGGTTTCCAAAAGGAAGAATAGAAGTATTGTGGGAGTTGCATGGTCCATGTTGCATGACCAAGGCATCCCATTGCACTTGTGGGAAAAAGCATACAACAATGTTGTATATGTGCAGAACAAGAGTCCTCATCAGATTGTTGGGATGAGTACACCAGAAGAAGTTTTCTTAGGTAAGAAACCAAATGTGGTACACTCCATAATATTTGGTTCATCATTTTACTGTCATGTTTCCAAGGATGCAAGGAGAAAGTTAGAACTGACATCGGAGTTGTCCATCTTTATGGGTTACACTGATACACCTCACAACTATCGGGTGTACCTTCCATCTCACAGGATGACAGTTGTTCATAGAGATGTGAAGCTCGATGAAGAGAAGGCCATGAGACATTCCCTTGAGAAGGAGATTTACTTGCATGGATTTGAGGAGATTTTAGCTCCAAAGGAAGAACCTCAGGATGTTGTGGAGCAGCCACATGCATAAGAGTAGAGAGTGGAAGAAGAGACACCGACAAATGGAAGGAAGTGCACCAAAGAGGTTGAAATATTGATGGATGATGCTAAAGAGAGTGTGGGAGTACCCACATCATAACGCAGGAAGAGGAATGCTCAAAACACATAAAGAATTTCCTAATTTAATTTTTCCCAAATTAATTAGGAGAATTTCGAATTCTAATTTCATAAAAATACTTGGATGAATTTAACTGAAGTGATATGGGACTTATCATTCAGTTAAAGCAGTTAGCTCAAGTAGGAGACACTTGAGTTTTATTTAGTTAATATTGATTGTTAATTTATAGCAATCTATTTCAATTAATTTGAGTTAATGTGAGTTTAACGAGTTCTATCTGATTAAGAACTAGTGGAGGATCAAACAGTGGGGTGCATCAACTAGTGATCAACTAGTTAACTCATCAATTAGCCTAGAATAATTGATGCATGTAGATAACTCAAGTTAACGAATTGAGATTGGAGTTAAAGGGAAATGTACTATTAGTTGTATAATTATCTAAATTGTACAATTGGTGCATGGAGTCAAAGGAAGAGCATAAATGAATTGTGTAATCCAATGGAGAAAAATTCCTATTAAATAAGGGCCCAATTCCTCATTAAATAGCGCAACGAGGTAGGATATGGGAAGGCTAGGAAATTGGTTAATTATTGACCAAGGATTCTGTAGGAAGTAGTGAGACAAATTGAGATAGTGCAGAGATTGGTCAAGCTTGAGCAAAGCATTGTAATCTCCTCATATTTTGACTAATGCAATATATAGATAGGAGGGGGTTTTGAGCTATGGCTTTCCCGAAGAAATCATCGTGTAATGTATGGATTGAATTATTTTTCTTGTATGCTTCATGATTTTGTGATCATTTAATTTTTTTCGTAGTTGGTAGAGTAGATTCAAGTTTATTGTTATAGTAAATTAAAATTAGCAGTTTGAATCTACAAGGAATTTCTACATGGTATCAGATCCGGAATCACAATAGAGAGAATAATTTGAAGTTTTCTTTTCAGGTGAATCTAATTTGTAGTTTCATTATTCAGAACTAGCAGAATGTCATTCTATGGATTTAGACTCGAGCATGCCCTTGAGAGAAGCTCGAAATACATTTCTTGGCAAGACAGGATGGAGGCATTGTTGGAAGATAACTAGATGAAGGAATTCATAGATCATGATATCCCGAAGCCTCCAACATATGATGCTAAAGATGTAGCAGAGTGGAAGAAGTGTGTGGAAAAAGTGAGGAGGATCATATTAGAGGGAGTTCAAGATCATATTGTCTCAAATCTCCATGGGAAAGAGACTCCATATGCAATGTGGCAAGCCTTGATAAACTTGTTTTAGAACATCAATGACCACATGAAGTTGACATTGAAGGACAAGATTCAAAAGATCAAGATGGAAAAGAATGACATAATACTACAATACCTGAGCACGTTCACCCAATGTCAGGATGAACTTGGGAGCATTGGTATTACAGTTGCTGAAGATGATATCGTGAGCCTATCCCTTCTAGGCCTTCCCAAGGGTTGGCACAACTACCATGATTTGGTAAATGGGAGGGAGAATCTACCCAATTGGGAGCTCCTTTGGTCATGTTTGGTGTAAGAGGATTTTAGGTGGAACAATAGAGATGGGGCCTCATCCAAAGCAGTAGATGAGGAGAATTGTGCCTTGGATGGAAAAACACATGAAGGGAAAGGGAATAAATCCCAATCAAAAGGAGAATTGGGTCAAGGGGGCATGAAAAAAGACTTGTCGAAAATCAAATGTTTTCATTGTCATGAATTGGGACACTATGCCATGAAGTGTCCACACCAGAAGGTGAATAAGAATCCCTTGGGAGGAGTGGAAAGTGAAGATTTGGCTTCACAATTTGAACTTGATTTCACCCTCATAGTGTGTATGGTGAGCACAATGATGGTTAGTGTATGGTATTTGGATAGTGGATCCTCTTCCATATGACTGGCAACTAAGAATTCTTCAGTGACTTGGAGGAGAACGACCTCCATATGCAAATCGAGATGGAAAATGATGGAAGGTATAACATGACCAAAATCAGTACAATTACATTTTAGATGGAGTCAAACACCCCTCTTACATTAAAATATGTCATGTATGATTCGGGTCTGAAGAAGAATCTCATCGTTGGGTTGTCTTATATTCTTTCCATGACTAGCCCACGTAATTAATTTGGGGTTAGAAGGGGGTGGAGCCCCTCGTTCGTTGCGCCAATTGCGTAGCGGGGGGGTCACAGGGGGTTTGAGTGGTGTAGGTAAACCTACTTTATGGTTCCGGGGCAGTGCCCCAAAAAATTTTGGTTTTGGAACCTATGTTAGGTTGGGCAAACCCACATATGGTTTTGTGCATGATTTTCACACATGTTTTTGGACGCGATGGTTTTCGGTCCATGGTATTGGATGCTTCAGCATGTCTAAATATGTATTATAACATTGAAAGGAGCATAATGAAAAATCAAGCTGTTAGTCTTGGTTTTGGGATCCAGTGGGAAAAGCTCTGTGTATATGTGTTTTATGTGTTATGCTCCAACAGTGTTTATTTTCTGTGTTTTAGAATTTATATGTAGGTAATTTCTGTATGGGGTTAAAACGTACATTTGGTATCAGAACTATTTTGGCTTCAAGGGGATGCCTTTATTGCTGAGGGGTTTCGCTCAGGCCTGTGATAGACCCTATTCAGTGGGAGATTTGTGGGATCGATTCTGGTGGTGAAAGAAGATGGCAAGCAGTGGAAAGATAGAGATTGAGAAATTTAATGGTCAGAGTTTTGAATTGTGGAAACTCAAGATGGAGGATCTGTTGGTGGATAAAGATTAGTGGATCATGGTAGATCTGGGTAGTAAACCAACAGGAGTGTCTGATAAAGAATGGAAGAAATTGGATCGAAAGGTAAAGAGAACAATGTGATTATGTGTCTCAGATGCAGTATTGCTAAATGTATCACGGGAAGCTACAACAAAGGCTTTGAGGGACAAGTTAGGGACTCAGTACTAATCTAGTCTCTGGTGAATAAATTGTTCCTATGGAAAGAGCTGTATAACCTGAGGGTGAAATATGGAAACTCGATGACAGAGCATCTGAATGTGTTTAATACTGTGGTAAGTCAGTTATCATCTGTTGATATCAAAATTTTAGATGAAGATAAGTGCATCAGTTTGTTGTGTTCTTTACCAGATTCGTGGGATAGTCTAGTTATTGCAATAGGTAGCAATGTAACTGCATTGCAGTTTGATGAAATAATCTCATCCTTGCTGATGGAGGAGATGAGATGGAAAAATATTGAGAGCCAAAATGGTGATGCTTTGTTTGTACGAGGACGGTCCTAGAACAGAAACAAAATTAAGTCATCGAGTGGGAGATCTAAATCTAGAGGGAGATCTAAATCTCCAGGAAAACTTGTAAAGGTGGTGTGCTAGAAATGCGGAAAGGAAGGGCAGTACAAAAGGGACTGTAAGTCTAAAGCTCTTGATAAAGGAAAGGGATCTGATGATGCTCCTTCTGTAGAGGTGAAAACCACCTCAGATGAAGGTGGG
>APFE030668185.1:0-57661 GCA_000404065.3 Pinus taeda | reverse complement strand
TAATGTGGACAAAGGCTTCACAACCAAAAGTCTTTAAAAAGAGTAGTTTACCTTTTTACCTGTCCATGCCTCCTCTGGAATACCACCATCCAAGGAACTTGAAGGCCCTCTGTTTATTAGATAAACAACAGTATCTACAACATCTGCCCAAAATTGTAAAGGCAATCCTACATGCAATATCATGCACCTTGTATGCTCCATGATTATCCTGTTCATCCTTTCTGACATGCCATTTTCTTGTGGTGCTCCTGGAACTGTCTTCTCTCTACAAATAACATTCTTTGAACAGTACCTATCAAACTCTTTGCTGCAATATTCACCTCCATTATTTGATCTGAGACACTTCAACATTTTTCCTGTCTCATTTTCAACCAAAGCTTTCCATTTCTTGAAAGTATCAAATAAATCAGATTTATTTCAAATACAATAAATCTAGGTTTTCTTGGTTGCATCATCAATAAAAGTAACATAATAACAAGAGCCACCAAGAGATGATACCTGAGTAGGTCCCCATACTCTATATGCACAAGCTCTTATTTTTCGCTCTTCTTTTCTTTCCCAACACTAAGGAATCTAACTCTCTTTTGTTTTCCATAAACACTTTTTTCATAGAATTTTAAAACAACATGCTTCAAACCTGGAAACAAATTTCTTGAGTGAAGAATTTGCATCCCCTTCTCACTCATGTGCCCGAGCCTATGATGCCACAATGTTGTATCTTCTCCTATAGAGGTTAAAGCATTAAAAAAATTAGAAATACCATTGCATAAATACAATGTACCAAGCTTTCCTCCTTTCGTTATTACCAGGGATCATTTAGTGACCTTCCAGGTTTTATCTGTCAAAGTAGTTACGCAACCTTCACCTCCCAACTGCCCTATTGAAATTATATTTTTCTTCAGATCTGGAACATGGCTTACCTCCTTCAATAGCCACTGATTTCCATTTTGTTGTTTTATGAAAATTGTACCCATTCCAACAACTTTAGAGGGTTTATCAACACCCAATCAAACCTGTCCAAAATCTCCTTGAACATAATCATGAAAATGTTTCCTATTAGGTGTGGCATGGAAGGAGGCCCTTGAATCTACCACCCAGGAATCAATAATATTTTCTATTGAAAGAATCAAAGCATCTTGCAACACATCACGTGTTACATTCGCTTCATGATTGTTTTCTTGTTGTGCGTCTCTTTCTTTTCCCTTCCAAGACCTGGAGTCTTTCTTTAGGTGTCATTTCTTCCTGCATTTCCAGCACACTATCCACGATCTGGACTTGGATCTACCTTTTCTTGACTTACTGCAATATCTTGGGCTCTTTCCTCTTTCCATTTTTCTTCCCCTAGTCTTTGCAGTCAAAGCATTACCTAATGTCTCACCAGAGCTTTTCTGTCACATTTCCTCGCTAAGGATTGCACCAACAACATCATCAAATTTTAAAGTGCTAGATCCAGAGAGAGAGTTACTAATGGCCATAACTAAACCATTCCAACTTTCTGGAAATGAGCACAGAAATAATAGAGCCCTAACTTCATCATCAAAATTTACCCATACAGAACTTAACTGACTCGTAATTGTATTAAAATCATTTAAATGGTCTGCAACAGATCCACCTTCTGACATGTTCATATTAAATAAACACTTCATAAGAAATACCTTATTTGAGGCCGAGGGTTTTTCATATAGTTTGGCTAATGCCGACATTAAACCCTCTGTTGTCATTTCCTTTGAAATATTAAATGCTACTGACACCGCTAGGCACAACCGTATTGTTCCAAGTGCCTTTCTGTCAAGAATATTCCATTTTGTGTCTGGCATACTCGTCGGCTTCTTTGTCTTTCTGCTCAATCGTAGGTACAGATCTCTTTGATACAGATAACCTTTCATTTGCATCTTCCACAGCTGGTAGTTTTGGTCGTTGAATTTTTCAACCCTAGACCTACCATCTTCTGCCATTTCTCCCACTCGAACCAAGAACCCTTCTCTCCTGTGAGTTTATCAGCCAAATAGACCTTCAGCTCTAATAACAGTTGTTAGAAAATTATATATTACGGAGCAATGGAACACATAAAATATTGCAGAAATATAAACACAGAAAACACATAAAACAAGAGAGACACAGATATATGTGGTTCACCCAGTTTGGGCTACATCCATGGAGAAACAACCAGTCCTTCTTGTATTATATTATCCAGCAACCTGAAGAGATACAACCTACAACAGATCCACTGTAACACCCTCTTCGCTCTCAATATCCTCTCTCTTCCACACTCAGAATACAGATATACATAGACGCAATACAATTACCTCATATAGAGTGAGGGGTTGCCTTCTAGGGCAAAAAACCATAAATTAAACATAACTTCTACTGTCAGATCATCTGCCTAATGAATGGCCCCGATTAACTAGAAATTACTAGACTTTTACAAGGAATTTTTACATCTATTTTTATCTTCGGGGGTGTTGCCCCCGAACCCCCGCTAGCCCTGACCCCCCAAGTGGGGGGGATTAGCCCTCGTGGACCCTTGCGAGGGGGACAAGTCCCCTCCGTAACCCCCCGCATGGAGGGGTGTACAGTCTTCCTGGGGTATACGTCTGGCTGAAACCTTTGAATACAGAAGATAATTAGGCTCCACACCAACAATGTCAAAACCAGGAAAGGAGCATTGGACAGTAGTGAAGCGGGTTTTCAGGTATTTGTGTGGCACTAGTGATTATGGTTTGTGCTACCAAGGAAGACTAGGATTGGACAGAGTTTTGGTATTCATGGATTTTTGTGCAATTGGGCTAGAGATCTCGATCAAGAAGATCTACAAGTGGTATGTGTTTAACCTTTGGAGGTTGGAACAGTTGATGAGTAAGAAAACCATCTTAGTGCACTATCAACTAAGATAGAATAGTTGTAGCCACTATGCAAGAAGGAAGTATTGTGCATAGTTGTGTTCAATATGGTTATACATTGGAGCTATAAGAATATTGTGACGCCAAAGTTAAATTTCTTGTCAAAAACCCTGCATATCATTCAAGACAAAGCACATTGATGTTAGTTATCACTTTTGAGAATGAAGAGACAAAATGTGGTAAAGGTGTACACTTTGAAGATACTACAGATGCTTGACAAATCTGGTAGTCTGAGAAGTTCTCTTGGTGTATAGAAACAATGGGTGTTGCAGGGCTGGATAAATGACTAAGCTCTCTTGTGGCCCCCTGTGGAAAGAAAACAACAAGTGGGAGAATGTTGGGTTGTGTTATATTCTTTCCATGAATAACCTACGTAGTTAACTCGAGGGTTAGATGGGGGGCGGAGCCCCCCATTTGTTGCACTGATTGCGTAGCGGGGGGTCACAAGGGGTTTGAGGGATGCAGGTAACCCCACTCTATGGGGTTTGGGGTAGCGCCCCAGAATATTTTGGTTTTGGAATCTCTGTTAGGTTGGACGGACCCACCTATGGTTTTGTGCATGATTTTCACACATGTTTTTGGACGCGATGGTTTTTGGGTCCATGGTTTTGGATGCGATGATTTTTGGTCCATGGTATTGGATGCTTTAGCATGTATAAATATGTATTATAATGTTGAGAGGAACGTAATGAAAAATCAAGCTGGTAGTCTTGGTTTTGGGTTCCAGTGGGAAAATCTCTATGTATATGTGTTTTATGTGTTATGCTCTCACATTTTTTATTTCTATGTTTTAGAATTCATATGCAGGTAATTTTTGTACGGGGTTAAAACCTACACTAGTTTCAGTTGCCATTTTGGAAGACCATGGATATGATGTGATATTTAGAAAAGCAAAGGTTTTACTTAGACACATCACCACAGGACAAGTGAAGTGGATCAGGGTTCACGTGAAGAACCTCTACAAATTGGATGTAGAAGATTGTGTAGCATTGAGAAGAAAAGTAGAGAAGTTGCAAATCCGAGACACTGGTGAATTATGGCATAAAATATTTCACCATTTGCATCACAGCGCTTTGAATATCATGCAACAAAATTCTACATGACTTCCCAAAGGAGCACTAGAGCAATGGGATACATGCAAAAGGTGTACTTTGGGGAAGTATATAAAATCCACCTTCAATGATCAAGATAGTAAAGCACAATCTGTCCTTGAAAGAGTTTGCTCATATATGTGTGGACCTTTCTTGATAGCCTCCACTACCAAGCACATGTATAATGTAATATTTGTAGATGATTTCTCACAGAAGTGTTGGATATTCATGCAGAAGAAATACCAGACATTCTCCAAGTTTGTTGAATTTAAAGCACTTGTTGAGAAAGAGACTGGCAAGAACTCGAAGGCTCTAAGGAGTGATGATGGTGGAGAATATGTGTCAAATGATTTCAATAAATTCTGTGCAAAAGAAGGCATTCGACGAGAGTTGACACAACCCCATAACCCACAAGAGAATTGGGTGGCTAAGAGAAAGAACAAAAGTATTGTGGGAGTTGCATAGGCTATGTTGAATGACCAGATCCTACTGTTGCACTTGTGGGCTGAAGCATGAAACACAATTGTTTATTTTCAAAACAGGAGTCCTCACTTAATTCCTAGCATGATTACACCAGCGGCAAATTTTTCAAGGAATACATCATATGTGTCACACTTCAGGATCTTGAGATCATCAATTTACTATCATGTTTCCAAGGACTCAAGGAAAAAGCTAGAGCTTACAACTAAGTTAGGCATATTTTTGGGGTATACAGAAACACACAACTATCATGTGTACATGCCATCTCTTAGGATGAAATTTGTTAGGAGAGATGTAAAATTTGACGAGGAGAAGGTAATGAGGTGTTCTCTTGAGAGGGAGCTTCAGTTGCATTCAGTTGAGGAGCTTTTATCTCCAAAAGAATAACCTCGGGAAGTTGTGGAGAAGCCAAAAGAAGAGGGGCACAGAGTGGAGATACCCACTCATGCAGAGACATCTAGATATGGGAGGAATCACACCATGGAAGCTGACATATTAGTGCATGATGCTAGGGAGAATGGTGGGAGCACCCACATCACATCATAGGCAGAGGAGGTCACCAGATCGGTACACTAGCTAGATGGTTCTAATAAATGAGCTTGTAGATACTGAGCCATCCTCATTTGAGGAAGCATTGCAGCAAATAGTATGGGTTAATGCCATGGTAGAGGAGTATGACTCCATTATTAGAAACAATGTTTGGAAAGTGGTCCTAAGACCAAAGGAAAAGTCAGTTGTAGGATCTAGGTGGATCTACAAGGTGAAGCAAGCGACAGATGGAAGCATTGAGAAACACAAGGCCAGATTTGTGGCTAATGGGTTCTCTAAGGTGGAGGGAATTGAATATCAGGAGACCTTTTCTCTAGTAGCAAGGTACTCTTCAATTAGATCAATTCTAGCTCTTGCAGTGTAGATGGGATGGAAGATCCATTAGATGGGCCTGAAGACAACATTCCTCAATGTAGTGATTGAGGAGAAGGTGTACATTAAGAAGCTAGAAGGGTTTTAGACCTTCAATAGAGAGTCACATGTCTGTAGACTCAAGCGAGCATTGTATGGATTGAAACAAGAACCCCATGCTTGGTACACCAAAGTTATCTCACTAGGTTGGGGTTCACCAAAATTGAAGGAGATGTGAATATTTACCATATTTTTGTTGAAAGTAAATTATTGATTATAGTATTATATGTCGATGATTTAATTTTAACCGATGATCAAAAGTTGATCAAGTCTTACAAAGAGGATTTTGTAAGGGAATGTGAGATGAAGGACATGGGGCTCATGCATTATTTCCTCTGTATGGAAGTATGGCAAGGAGATGAGGAATTGTTTGTCTCTTAGGGAAAGTATGCCAATGATATACTGAAGAAGTTCCACATGGAGAGAAGCAAACCCATGGAGACTCCTCTAGCATGGAATTAGAGGAAGGAAGATGCTACTTCAGGTGAATTAGTGGAGGTTACCATTTACAGGAAGCTTGTGGGTTCACTCATGTATTTGGTGAAGACACGAAAGGACATGTGCTATGAAATTAACCAACTTAGTCAAGTAATGGTTAAGCCAACCAAACTCTATTGGAAGGAAAAAAGCATGTGTTAAGAAACCTTAGAGGAACCACTTAGTTGGTCTTTGGTACAGATGGACAAAGGGAGTGAAGTTACAAGGCTTCATAGATATAGATTGGGTAGGGAGTCCATTAGACAGGAAGAGCACATTGGGAGGGATTTTCAATGTTGGGTCAGTAACCATTTCTTGGTAATCAGGAAGCAAAGATTTGTTGCACTCAACTCTGCAGAAGCAGACTACATGGCTGTAAGCCAAGAAACATGTGAGGTTATCTGGATGAGAAAAATCCATGTTGGGTTATTTGGTCAGATGATGGATCCCACTATGATTTACTATGACAAAAAAAGTTATATCAAACTCCCTAAGAATCCAATTTTTCATTATTGGTCCAAGCATATTGATATTCGGTATCACCATCTTCGAGATTGTATGCAAAAACAGATCATGTTGTTGGAGTACATTCCTACAGAGGAACAAGATGGAGATATTTTGACAAAGGATTTGTCAAAGAGAAAATTTGAGTCCCATATAGGCAAGATCGAGGTATCATATAATCCCTTTCTTGCTGAGAGGGAGTGTTGAAAATGCAATAAGAATTTCCTAATTTAATTTTGCCCAAATTAATTACGAGAAATTCAAATTCTAATTTCATAAAATTACTTGGACGAATTTAACTGAAGTGATATGGGACTTATCATTCAGTTAAATTAGTTAGTTCAAGTAGGAGAAACTCGCATTGTGTTTGGTTATGATTGATTGCTAATTTCTAGCAATCTATTTCAATTAATTTGATTTATTGTGAGTTTAACTAGTTCTATCTGGTTAAGAACTAGTGGAGGATGAAACTGTGGGGTGCATCAACTAGTGATCAACCATTTAACTCATTAATCAACTCAGAATAATTGATGCATGTAGATAACTCAAGTTACCAAATTGAGATTGGAGCTAGAGGGAAATGTACTATTAGTTGTATCATTATCCAAATTTTATAGGTGGTTCATGTAGTCAGAGGAAGAGCCTAAATGAACTGCACAATCCAATGGAGGAAAATTCCTATTAAATAGTGGCCTAATTCCTCATTCAACAAAGCAAGGAAGTAGGAGCTTGGAAGTCTAAGAAATTTGCTAAGTATTGGCCAAGGCCTATCTAGGAAGCAGTGAGACAGATAGAGATAGTGCAAAGATTGCTCAAGATGGAGTAAAGTATTGTAATCTTCTCATATATTTTTACTAATGCAATATATAAATAAGAGGGGTTTTTTTAGTTGTGGCTTTCCTCATGAAATCATTATGTAATGTGTTGATTTAATTCTTTCTCTTGTATGCTTCATGATTTCATGATCGCTTAATTGTTTCCGTAGTTGGTAGAGTAGATTCAAGTATCTCGTTTTAGTAAATTACAATTAGTAGTTTGAATCTACAAGGAATTTCTACAAGGAAGTCACGAGATCGATACACTTTCTATGTGGCTCTAATAAGCGACAATGTAGAGATAGATCCATTCTCATTTGAGGATTCAGTGAAGAAACCAATATGGGTTGATTCCATGGTAGAGGAGTGTGACTCCATTATCAAAAATAATGTTTGTGAAGTTGTCCCAAGACTAGAGGACGAGTCAGTTGTAGGATCTAAGTGGATCTCCAAGGTGATGCAAGCAGCAGATGGGAGTGTCGAGAAACACAAGGAATTTTTTTTGGCCAAGGGGTTCTCTTAGGTGGAGGGAATTGATTACGAGGAGAAATTTTCTCCAGTAGCAAGGTACTCTTCAATTAGATCTATTCTCTCACTTTTAGTGCAGAGGGGATGGAAGATACATCAGATGGATGTGAATACAACCTTGCTCAATGGAGTGAATGAGGAAGATGTGTACAGAGATTGACTGAAAGGATTTTAGACCGTCAACAGAGAGTCACATGTGTGCAGACTCAAACGAGCATTGTATGGATTGAAACAAGCACCCGTACTTGGTACACTAGGATCAACAACTATTTCACCAGGTTGGGCTTCACCAAAAGTGAATAAAATGCGAACCTTTACCACATTGTTGTTGAACATAAATTATTGATTATAGTATTATATGTTAATGATTTAATTCTAGTAGGTGATGAGAAGCTGATTAAATCTTGCAAAGAGGATTTCGCAAGAGAATTCGACATGAAATACATGGGGCACATGCATTATTTCCTTGGTTTGGAATTTTGGAAAGGAGATGGGGAAATTTTTGTCTCTCAGGGCAAGTATGCCAACAAGATATTGAAGAAGTTTTACATGGAGAGAAACAAACCCATGGAGACTCCTCTAGCAAGGAATTGGAGGAAGGAAGATGTTACTTTAGGTGAAGCAGTGGAAGCTACCATTTATAGGCAATTTGTGGGTTCAATCATGTATTTGGTGAAAACACGAAGAAACATGTGTTATGCAATTAACCAGATTAGTCAAGCAATGGTTAAGCCAACCAAACTCTATTGGAAGGGAAAAAATCATGTGTTGAGATACCTCAGGGATACCACTCAATTTGGTTTTTGGTATAAGTGGGTAGAGGGAGTGAAGCTGCAAGGATTCACATATTCAGATTGGGCAGGAAAGTGCATTAAATAGGAAGAGAATATCAGGGGGGATCTTCAGCATCAGGTTAACAACAGTTTCCTGGTACAACATGAAGCAGAGATGAGTTTCACTTAGTTCAGCAGAAGCAAAGTACATGGCTATTATTCGAGCAACTTGTGAGGCTACTTGGATGAGGAAGATCCTTGTTGGGTTATTTGGTCAGTAGATGAATCCTAAAGTGATTTACTATGACAATCAGAGTTGTATCAAACTCTCTGAGAATCTAGTTTCTCATGACTGGTCCAAGCATATCGACATCCTGTACCACCATATATGAGATTGTGTGCAAAGGCAAATCATTAAGCATGGCTAGTTCATTGTAGCAGAAATAAAGAGATACAATCTTCTCCAAAATTAATATAAGGTTTGAGTCCTTTCATTATTAGTACTTTCCTTCGAAAAGATTAAAGTCAATTATGAAATTGCCAGCAACATTCAATAAGGGATTCTTGGGTCATTGTCATCAGTATAGAGCCCACATTTTATTTTTTTACCTATCATTTTTAGGGTTTTTGGGTGGTGAAATACATATATTGAAGTCTCCTTCAGGTTGGAGCTTGAAAATACTTTAGGGTGGCAGGGTGATGCAAGGGAAAATTGGAGCTTGTAGGGTGTTGGAGCATCCTTCTAGTTGGAGCTAGTAAAAGAAGAGTATTGGTGCATCATTTCAGTTGGAGATAATAAAACCATGGGGTTGGAGTCTCCTTCTAGTCATTGCGAGAAAATATTGGAAGTTGGAGGTTCGTGTTGATGTAATTTTCAAGACATTTATTAAAAGTGTTCGATGGTTTATGTCCCAGAAGGATTTCCACCTAAAAATTTCTTTTTCATTGTTCATGTGGTGTGTGTTGAAAATTGCAACAAGAAAAATCTTGATTTAATTTTCCATTGAATTAAGTGAGGAGAAAGTTGTAATTCGACATCTCATGACAACTTGTATAAGTTAACTAAGTTGGTTCATTTAGTTAGAGTTGAGGGTCTAAATTGTGTCATGTACATTATATCCTACTTTGTAGGAGCCCTGGTTGAGTTTATTTTGAGTTGTAAGTAGTTAATTCAGTTTAACTGAGTTAAAGTCAGTTAAACTAGTTCTAACTGTTGGAGGAACTAGTACAGGGTATAATTGTGTGTTGCATCATCACTGCTCAAGTAGTTAACTAATAAATCAACCATAAATAACTCATGCATGCAATATTTGAGAGTTACCGAGTTGAGATTGGAGTTCAAGGGCAGTGTACTATTAGTTGTATAATCATCTAAATTATACAGGTGGTGCATGCAGTCAGAGGAAGACCTATTATGAATTGCACAATTCCAATTGAGTATTTCCCTAATTAATAGGGTCTAATTCCAAAGGAAACAACGCAAGTAAATAGGGACTTGGGCTAGCCACAATTTGGTTAAATATTGGCCTAGGCTTGTCTAGGAAGCAGTGAGACAGATAGAGATAATGCAGAGGTTGCTAAGGCATAAGCAAAGCATTGTAATATTCTCATATTTTCTAACTAAAGAAATATAAATATAGAAAGAGTTTTTATCTATGTATTTCTCTAGCAAATCAATGTGTAATGTGTTGAATGAATTATGCTTCGTGATTTCGTGATATTTTAATTGTTCTCATAGTTGGTAGTGTAGATTCAAGTCTATTGTTTTAGAAAATTCCAATTAGTTGTTTGAATCTACAAGGAATTTCTATAGTGTGACGTGTTGTTGATTATCTTATTTTATTTATAGAATCGATATTTAATGATGTGAAAGAAATTAATATTAAGTGCAATATTGATTCACTTTGCCCTCCATATTTCCAAAAATTTGTATAAGAGCAGGTTCCTTCACAAGTAGTCTAACCACTAAAAGGAATATTATGGATCTCACCAAGAATGGAACTCTATTTTTTTATGGATAGAGTTATACATTTTGGAGTAGAAGAATGAAAGCGTATGTACAAGCACAAGGATTTGATGTATGACACTACATAGTAACTGGGTACATTGAACCTCCTAATCCTCCAACAAATGATATTAGTAAGAAGCTTTATGAAAGCGACAAAAAATCCAAGAATCTTATTTTCAATGGTGTAGTACGTTCAATTTATGTTAAAGTAATGCATTTCAAATCTCCAAAATATGTTTGGGACAAGATTCAAAGAATATATGAAGGATATTAGAAAGTCAAAGAGGTAAATCTTCTAAACTTTACAACATAATTTGAGCAACTAATAATGATCGAAGAAAAAAATATTGCGTGTAATTCCTTTATGTAGATGAAATAATAAACTCTTTGCAAGTATTGGGAGAACCAATGGAGAACAAATAAATTGTTCAAAAGGTTCTAAGATCTCTTTCGATGAGATTTAATTTTAAGGTCTTAGTTCTAGTTAGGAAGACTATATCTTGCCACATTAAACATGGATGAGATGCATGGTATGCTAATAGCTTACGAAATGAGAAAATAAAAATAAAATCCATATAAAAGAGAAGTAGGTTTCAAGGCATCAAATAATACAATGAAGAACAAGTAGTTGTCAAAGTGTAGCTCCAATTATAGATGTAGCAATATTTCTAATGAAGAAATAACTAGATTTGTGGGGAAGCAAAAGAAAGGAATTAGAAAGTACAAAGGTAAAATTCCTTTGAAATGTTTTAATTGTGGTGAAATAGGTCATCTTAATTCAAAATGTCCATATACAAGATGTTTAGATAGTGATGAAGAAGAAGAAGCTCTTAAGAACGAAAATAAAAATAGAAAGGAAACAAGAAACATTGTAAAGAAAAATCTTCAAGAAAAGTTTCTACTCAAAATAAGACAACTCTTCATCTAATGAGGAGAGAAAAAGTGGTGGTGACCCAGAAAGGTTTATATTCTTGGAAATAGGGAATCAAGAGGAAAAGGTCACGGGAGTAGTAGATCTTGAAATAGAACTGGTTAGTGCTTTAAAATATCTAAAATTAAAAATGAATAAAGTCAAGGAATTGGAGAATGAGCTAAGTGAACTAAAAGAGCATTATAATAACTTCACCAAAGAATTTGAATAATTAGAGAAGAACATCATCAATCTAAAAGCCCAGTTAGAGGAAGCTAAAGTAATTGAAGAAACACGCAAAAAGTAGTTGGAAGAAAATGCTAAATTGAAGGAAAGTTTGGAAGCTGAGATTATGTTAATAAGAAAGGAAGTTCAAAAGAAAAGCATCCAACATAATTTTGTAAATAACACTAAAATGTTGGTTGAAATTATCAGTAGTCAAAATTCATGTGACTAGAAAATTGGGTTAGGATACAAGCCAACCTCTGTTGAGAAGGGTTCAAGCTCCATGACGATAGAAGAAAAGTGGAAAAAAAGAGTTATGCAGGTGTCATTAATGGTCCTATCAAGAAGGTGGAAAAAAATAGTTATGCAAGTGTCATCAAGGGTCCTATCAAGAAGGAGGAATGTAAGCCTTCAAAAGAGAATATTCAACCAGTAAAGTTTCATGATCAATCAATCAAGGGATTATGCAATCAACAATCAACAATGAATAAAAATCAAGAAGAAGTATTTTGGAGAACTACACTACCTAAAGGATTTCCCCCATTGAGGTACCATAATATATTTCTTGGTTATTGTTTTTCATGAACTAACTTTGGGCATAAGGACAAGGATTGGAAAGTTTATGAAAATGGTGATTATCAAAGTCATTATCAAAACCCTAGAAGCAAGTTTGTAGGAACACAAGGCAATTAGATAACACTACTTTTGTTTGTAAAAAGGCCCAAATATTTAATCTACATCTCAAATATTTTATTTATATTATCTTTGAAGACATCACAAAAAACTAAGAAGAGATACTTGTGGAAATTATATTCTCATGTTTATTCACCTCTATAGATCTTGACATGTCAAAAATCTAAGTGCACATGGACATATCTTAATAAACATGAGAATATAATTTCCACAAAAGGCTTTAAAAGCAAACAAAGTAATTAGGTATCACGTACCTAATAAAAACTTCTTTTGCTTGTTTAACATTAGGTATCACGTATCTCTTCTTTCGCTTGTTTAACATTACATATTTGGTAACACTACTTCTGCTTGTAAAAAGGCCCAAATATTTAATCTACATCTCAAATATTTTATTTATATTATATTTGAAGACATGGCAAAAAACTAAGAAGAGATACTTGTGGAAATTATATTCTAATGTTTATTCACCTCTATAGATTTTGACATGTCAAAAAGCTAAGTGCACATGGACATATCTTAATACTCCATCATGCAAGAGAGTCACTAAATTGCATTTGAGTTGAGGATATTGAAGAAGACATTGATGTTAAAGTAGTGAGAATAATTGTAAAGGGATGAATAGTTCCAAAGTACTTCAAATGCATCTTAACATTACATATTTGGTAACACTACTTTTGATTGTAAAAATGCCCAAATATTTTATTTATATTATCTTTGAAGACATGGAAAAAAACTGAGAAGAGATACTTGTGGAAATTATATTCTTATCTTTATTCACCTCTATAGATTTTGACATGTCAAAAAGGGAAGTGCACATGGACATATCTTAATACTCCATCATGCTAGATAGTCACTAAATTACATTTGAGTTGAGAATATTGAAGTAGACATTGATGTTAAAGTAGTAAAAATAATTGTAAAGTAATAAATAGTTCCTATCTTCTAGATGTCAAAAAGAAAAGGCTTTAAAAGCAAACAAAGTAATTAGGTATCACGTACCTAATAAAAACTAGCAATTAAGTCAAATATAAATTTAAATATTCACTATCTTAACCACATATTTTTGAGATATAATAAAAAACTATATATTAAGAATTACATATACCACTTAACCATAAAAAACAAAAAACCATAACCATAACCATAGAAAGTCATCAACAAAAACATAAGTGACAAAAACAAGTAGAAGTGGCAAAAGATAAAAAAAAGCAAAACTTGTCCATCTAAGAGGGAAACCACCAACAACCACTATCACCACCTTACAATGTACAAAAAAATCCCACCATCACAACTACAACTTTACAATAGACATGGATAAATTTTAAAAAATGCTGACCAACCACTGTCATTTCCCGCATATATCATTTATATATTAAAAAATAAAAATAAATATTTCAAACCTTCTCGTAGTACAAGATGAGGAAATTTGAGAATAAATAATAGAATGTTTGGTAAAGTAGAACATACGCTAGGCGCGACCATCTTGTGCGACCACGTGCACATCAACAAAATAAAAACCAGTCTCGAAACAAACTTTGATAAATGAAATATGTTAAAGTTGTACGAGGCCACGGACATTAATCTTGAAAACAATTGCGAGTCGATGTGACTGTCATGCTCACTCAAATAAACAGTTTTCAAGGACGAATTAGAACCACGGTTACTTAAATTTTTTATAAAGTTGCATAAATTTTATTATTTTGAATGGAGTTATTATTAGTGTGATTTTTTGGATTTTTTGGTGTTGGAGTTCTGTAGAAAAATTTGAGGTAAGATCTTGATTTATATTATTTAAACTGGTTTTGATTTCTTGATTTTATATGGATTTATCACCATGAAAATCTCTTAGAACACTACACCATGAAAATCCTTTAAAACACTACACCAAAAAAACTTCTAAAAGACAATTCGATTTTAATTTAAAGTAATAATAAAAGAAGATGTCTTTAGTGCAATATTTTGGATTTTCCAGAATCCAGCTGAAAATATTGAGGTAAAATCTTGATTTGTGTTATTTAAACTGGTTTTTTTTTATTCTAAATATATAAATATAAATTCAGTACCCTGAAAAACCCTAGAGCACTTCAATTATGTAGAAATTGCCCATAAAACTTCTAATTTTAACAAATTCCTACTAAATTTCATAAAAAAAAAAAAACTTCCAAAAATTCACAATAAACACAATGCTAAAATAAGATATATATTTATATAAAACAATTTACACCCACATGTAAAGGTTGATATCATTAATTTAACCCACGTTTTCAATCTTGTGGGTAAAAAGCACTTGCTTGTAGCAGAAGCCTTTGGACTGTCACGCTATGGATTGGGAGAGATTCCTTACAGTTTCAAGCATTCAGACCTTAACGTTTACCTTTATGTTATTGCAACCTAAAACGCGGATTACTGCAAATGCTTGTTCCACAAGATATCGATAAGATGTTTCACATGCTATCTCACACTATTATTGCAACTCATTTCTGCCAGCATTGTGAAATCCATAATTATTACCACTTATCTCAAAGTAATTTGATTACAACAGCCCAACTTTATTATTACTATCACAAATACATTTATATATAGCTATATCAAAGGTTATTATTATTATTATTAATTGGATTATTATAATTGTTATTATTAATTAAATTTAATAATATTATGAATAATAATATATAATAATAATTAATTATTAATAAATTAATATAAATAATTAAATTAAGATTGAATAATTATTAAATAAATTTTCATTAATAAATAAATAAATAAATAATAATAATAATTAACTTATTATCATTAATTATTTAATAATAATTTATTAATATAAATTTTGTTAATTAAATATTAATATAAATATTGTTAAATATTAAATATAAATATTTAATAATATCTATATGATTAATTAATTAAAAATATTCATTTTTATTTCATTTATTATAAATATTCATTCATTCATTAAATAATTATTAATTCATTAAAAATAAGATCCTAAGATAAATATTATAAATCCTTAAATAAACATGGTTGACCATGGTTGATTTTCATAATAAAACAATCTTTGTTACAATGCGATATCCATGTTCAAACATGGTTGAACCCTTAGATTAATAAACCCAAGGGATTGATTATAAACCCAAGGGACTAATAAACTCAAGAGATTATGAACCCAAGGGAATAATATTAAACCCAAGGGACTAATATTATAAACCCTAAGATAAATATTATAAATACTCAAATAAATATGGTTGACCATGGTTGATTTCCATATTGAGGCAATCGTTGACACAATGTGACGTTGGACTATAGTTGACAATGCTTAACCATGGTTGATTTTCATATCAAGACAATCTTTCTAAGAATGTGGCATTTGACCATGGTTGACAATTATTAACCATGGATGACAATGTTTGATTTTGTAAAATATGGTTGACCGTGATTGATATAATAAACCCACGGGGATAATAAACCAAGGGATCAAAACTATAAACCCATGGGAATAATAAACAAAGGGATAAAAATTATAAACCTAAGTTACATAAACCCTAAAATAAGCATGGTTGACAATGGTTAACCATGCTTGATTTCCATATTCAGATAATCCTTCTCATAATGCAATGTTGGACCATGGTTGACCATGATTTATTTTCTAATCCAGATAAAACTTGTCACAATGCGACATTGGACAATGGTTGACCATCCTTGATTTTAATTTTCATATTGAGACAATCATTGTCACAAATCGACATTTGACCATGATTGACCATGGTTGGCTAGGATTGACCATGGTTGACCATGATTGACCATGGTTGGCTATGATTGACCATGGTTGACCATGATTGATATTATAAACCCAAGGGAATAACATTAAACCCAAGGGACTAATATTATAAACCCAAGGTATATAAACCCTAAGATAAATATTATAAACACTAAAATAAACATGGTTGACCATGATTGATTTTCATATTAAGACAATCATTATCACAATGTAATGTTGGACCATGGTTGACCATGCTTAACCATGGTTGATTTTCATATCAACACAATGTTTGTTAAAATGTGAAGTTTAACCATGGATGACCATGTTTGATTTTATAAAACATGGTTGACCAAGGTTGACCATGATTGACCATGATTGACCATTGTTGAGACAATATTTTTCATAATGCAATGTTGGAGCATGGTCGAGACAATGATTTATAATTTTATTTTCATATTGAGACAATAATTATCACAATATGACGTTGGACCATGGTTGACCACGATTGATTTTATAAAACATGGTTGACCATAGTTAACCTTGGTTGATTTTTATATTGAGAAAATTATTGTCACAATGTGGCGTTGGACCATGGTTGAGCATGCCTGACCATGATTGATTTTCAAATCGAGAGAATCTTTGTCACAATGCGACATTGGACCATGGTGGATTCTCATATTGAGACAATATTAGTCACAATGTGATGTTGGACTATGGTTCACCATGATCGAATTTCAAATGAGAGTGTCATTTGGATTAATCACATCATTAGGATTTGGTCGACATTTTGAAGCAACTAATGTGGTTCATCCTCAAGACAAAGGTGAAAAAATCAACCAATCCTAAAGAATAAATAACAAGGATGCATGAGGGTCCATGAATTTATAAAACATAGTTAACCATGATTAACATTATAAACCCAAGAGAATAATAAACCCTAGGGATTAATACTAAAAACCCAATGGATTTTAAACCTAAGGGAATAATACTAAACCCTAGGAATATAAACCCTTAGATTGATAAAACTGAGGTATTAATATTGTAAAACCATGGGATAAAAGTTATAAACCCAAGGTATTTTAGCCCTAAGATAAATATTATAAACCCTAAAATAAACATATTTAACCATGGTTGACCATGGTTGAATTCCATATTGAGACAATCCTTGTCATAATGCAACATTGGACCATGGTTGACGATGTTTGACCATGAATGATTTTCATATCGAGAAAATGTTTGTCACGATGCGACATTGGACCATGGCTCACCATGGTTGATTTTCATATTGAGACAATCATTGTCACAATGCAACATTTGACCATGGTTGATCATGATTGATATTATAAAACCAAGGGAATAATAAATCATATGGATTAATACTAAAAACAAAAGGGATTATAAACCCAAGCAAGAATATTAAACCCTATGAATATGACCACTTAGATTAGCCAACCTAGATCCATCTTAACCCTAGATCTATCAAGCGCCGAGAGGGATCAAATCTCTCGAGGTGCAAACACTATTTTTGAATGCAAAACATCAAGAAAGGTTTACAACTCGAGAGATTTTTCCTTCTCGGTGCTTTATAGATCCAAGGTTAAGATGCATTTAGGTTAGTTATATAATACTATATAATATCTATATTTGTATATATGTGCCTATTTCTTGTTCCCTCTCTCCATCTCACCCTTCAAATATACACACTCTCCCTCCATATCTATATATCTCCCTCTCTTCCTCTCCTCTCTCTCTCTCTCTTCTACTTTTCCCCCTCACTCTCTCAGCATATCTCCCTTGTCACTCCCTCTCTCTCTCCATCTTTCTCCCTCTTTGTATTTCTTCTTCCCTCCCTCTCTCCCCCCTCTAGCTCCATCTCTCTCTCTCTACTCTTTCTTCAGTCCTCTATCCCTTCCTTCTTATTTCTCACTTTCTCTCTCACCTCTCTTTGTATCATCCCCCCCATCACTCTCTCTCTCTCTTCCTTCCAACTCTGCCACTATCCCCCTCCTTCTCCCATCTATATATGTGTCTCCCTCTCTCCCTCTTCCCTTCTCTCCCTATCTCTCTCCTCTTCTCTTCTCTAACTTCCCTCTTGATCCAAAAACTGATCCCGGATAAACCTCTAAGTCTAAAACACTTCATGCAAGAGGTAAAAGGTGCGAAATGGCACAAATCCTTTGTAAATCAGAGGAAAATGAAAATCACAAGCTACTCCTAGAGATAGTCTCATTACAGAGATCTCCTCATTCTAAATCCAAAGCAACTTGGAGGGGAAAAAATGGACTCTGGATGAAGGAGTTATTGTAAAATGAAAACTGCCCAATGTCTTTTGAAAAGGAAGCAATTTTCATTAAAATTTGAACTATATTGAAAATTTTTATTATAGGCTCACGGGCCAATCCATAGGTAACACATGGCAGGTCGGGATTGGGCCATGTGGCACACTCTGATTGGTCTAAGAAGCATTGGTATTGCATCGGTGGATGACTATATAAAGGAGGAACTGCAGGTCTTAAGGCATCGCGACATGCGATTGTCAAAATATCACATCGCTTAAAACCAAATGGAAGGACTTAACCACAGGCACGGTGACTTTCCAATGTGCGATCGCCGATATCAGCAGATCGCAATTGGCATTGGCATTGACCATTATACAAAGAGGCCTCAGACTTGTGATCTGCGATTGCAACTTGTAGCATCACAGTATTGCGTTGGCACAACACATGGAGGGGGACCACATATATATGTATACGTGTGATCCAATGGCTGGACTTGATGGCGATATAAACTAGGTTTTATATATTTTAAAGTTCGCCAAAAGCGTTTTTTAATGCATTTTTGTATATCTCGCTTATTAAGAGAAGTACAAAGGGGAAGCATGATGCGATGTAAACTGGACCTGAAAGGGTTCCAGAATGGGAATATATATAATTACAAATCCGCCAAAGCCAAGTTTGCATAATTTCATTGTTTTAGTGTATTTTTTATACAAAGGGGAGAACCTTGGAATTAGGCCATTTACGATATGAAATGTGACTCCCAGGCGGGCCCGATAGAAATATAAGGCAGAATTAAGGACTTTTGAAGTCCGAAGGACAATATTTGTGCAGATTTTCCCCGTGTTTGGTATAATTACCTGTGTTTTCTTGTATAACCCGAGAATGGCTATGTTGAGGGATTACCAGCACCAATAGACCTCTTCCGTTACCAAAGAGGTGGCATTCATCCCTAAGGGCGTTTAGCAATGATTTCTAATGCCCAGAGATGGGATTTGAATGGACTGTGGCCGGAAGTTGCAGAGCCTGAAAGGGAGAACCAATAGTTAGTGCGATTTGGCTTTTAAGCTATGAATGTCAAAGGCAAAGGGCTGCTGAATTGTTGAACGGTGGCCAAGTTGTTGTTGTTGCTGAATGTTGAAAGTAGTAGCAGCGGAGAGCTGAGAGAGCAGAAGCAAAAGAGAAGCTTACAGGGTCACTTGGAAGCCAAGTGAAAAGGAAAGAGGATTGTGAACTGATAGAGAGCCAAAGAAGCCAAAGCTGAAGAGCCAAGAGCCAGAACCAAGAGCCAAAGAGCTAGAGTCAGAGCCAAGAGCTAGAAAGCCAAGAGACAGAGCTTCAAGAGCCAAGGGATAAAATGGTATCTGAACCCCCTGTTTATGTGTAGAACAGTAGGAGTTGAGTCAAAGTCTTGTAAAAAAGAATTACACCATAATCCCAGAGAGCCAATTCAAATTGACAAGAGCTCATAGAGACATAGCCCAAGAGTTGTGGGTGAACTCCAAATTAATATTATTGTTTATGTGTCTGCTTTGTTGCTACATTATCTCTGCTTTTTTATTTATGGTTATATGCATTTTTGTATCAGTTTCAGCACATTCATTTACAACAAATAATCAATTTGAAATAAATACAAGCATACACCTATATTTTCAAGCTTTTATTCATTTTGCATTGGCTAATCATTAAAGACTTGGGAAAATTCAAGCTTTGGAAGTGGGAGATGTTCTTGTAAGCTAGACAAGAAGCCTAAGAGCCCCATTTTTAGATCAGATGGTATTGGAGCTTAAGATTGACTAACCACACCTTTAATAAGGTTATATCAGAATGCTTGATTGACAGAGAAAAGACTACTTGTCTGAAAGGTGTTTGAACAACAAGAGGCTGATTGTATGCTTGATTTGTAGACTGACTATTTTCTGAGTTTGTAGAGGTAAAGGGAAAGCTATTGATAGCTCAGTCCAGGAAGGACAAGACGGAGAAGGGTTGAAGGCATTCTTCTATCCCAAGGACCTCAAGGCAATCAAAAGCACAAGAGGTTTGTTGCAATAGATTGCTAAAATAAGCTCTTTATTTCTCTTGTTGAAGTTTTTTTTTGTTCATTGGCATATTGACAACTTCTACAAGTGGGTCCTCAAATTTTGCTCTCTTCACGAGACTCTTTGATGAAGAAATGAATAAAGAATTGTCTACCATGATGGAAATGCTGAGAGAAATGTATGAGGATGGAAGGAAGAGTAGCATGCTTAGAAAGCAGCTGAATTCCATGAAGGAAGAGAAGCAGTTGCTTGTTGACAAATTGCAGGAAATAGACAGGAAACTTCATATTGCAAATATGAACCCGAAGAGGATGCATGAGTTGGAAACACAACTCTTTGTTGCCTAAGAAGCCTTAGTCAAGTACCAGCTTGAATAAGAGGTAAGCCATTCCAGTTTGTCTTCAAATTCTTCTGAGAATGATTGAGTTGGTTCTTTTGAGAAACATACTAAAGGCATGGGTTCCAAGCTAATGTCCAAGATGGACTATTAAGGAAAGGGCTTGGGAAAGCATGCATGTGGTATTGTTGAATCAAAAATGGTTGTTGAAAGGCCTAAATATTTGGGTCTTGGCTATGGATAGTCTTATGGAGAGAATTCCAAAGCTGCCATGAATGCCATTGAAATAATCCTAAGAAGGAGTTTCATTTCATGTCCTCTACCTCAGAAGTGTGAAGGTTGTATCCAAGAGGAATAAAATAGCTTGAAACATCAATTGCAGGATGCAGGTATTCAGAAGCACACACTTGAATCAGAGAGTTGGGGAGACTCTAACAGCCTTGAGGAGTTTGATGGTGTTCCAAAGGGAGCCACTTCTTCATTTGCTTCACCTCCTCATGAAGGCAATAAAGGTGAAAGAGGAAGGTATATATTTGGTTCTAAACAAATTCCTTTTGATTTTGCAAAGCATGACGAATTTCCACATATTTATGGGAAATGAATTGCATGTTCCTCTTGTGGTTTGGATAACCATGATGTTTCTAGATGTTGGGAGAGAATGGAAACATACAGGAAGCAGAAGGAGGAAAATAAGCAAGCAGCCAAAGGTCCATTGGACAAGGATAATCATGCTATCAATAGGATGCACATGCATTTCACTTACTACCATAAGCAAGGAAATCTTGCGGCAAAGTGTTAGACACTGAATCCAACAATGCTTCCACCAAAGCTGAAGAAAGTGGAAAGAGAAGATGGCGAATATGGAAGTGAAGATTCCATGAATGATGTGTCTCAAAATGATTCACATGATGATGTTGATGTGCAGGCAGAGGTAGTACCTTTGAAAGGGATTGGTAAGGAACAATTAGAGTTCTTATCTGATTAAGATTTCATTTCTATTGATGCATCTACATTATATTTCATTTTAGCTTTGAAAGTACAGTATGCTTAAGTGAAAGTTGAGGGATGAAATGCATGCATTGCTTGTGATTCCATGTTAACTTGAAAGAAGTTAACTTGGTTTCCAAATGGAGACAATGATGAAAGTTTCATCTTTTGGAAAAAGAGTCCTAATGGTCTTTCTCTACATGATTGACTTGAAGGGTCATTTGCTTAAAAGGCATGTTTTGTGGGCTTGTTATCTAGTCCATCATTTGTATGCAGATATAAGACATAGAGGTGTTCACAAGTTGTGAAAATATGTTTCTTTTGTTGAAGCAAGAGTTAGTCCATTTAGTTGTTGTCTGTATGCCTATTGTTGTTAACAGTTTTTATTGGCAGCTTGTCAAACAGGTACAAATGAAAGTTTTGTGGAGCAGATGTACTTCACATTTGTTGAGCCACCTTGGATCAATGATCAAGGCAAAGAAGCTCAAACTACCTTCTATGACCATTTCAGTAGAAGTTCTGTAGGAAGGCAAGGAGGAAGATAATTATTCTTAAGAAGACCAACCCATCTAGTGAAGGGAAGTGGTTAGAAACTTTGGAAGGGAAGTGGTTAGAAACTTTTGGTTCAAAGGCAAGTGTAGGGAGGCTGAAAGAAGAGGGTGAGTCACTCTCATTTGCTGTTCAGATTAGTATATCAGTCTTTTGGAGACCAAAAGTTCTTTTAGTGGGAAGGCGTGATCCAAAAATGGATCCTGGATAAACCTCTAAGTCTAAAAGACTTCATGTAAGAGGTAAAAGGTGCCAAATGGCACAAATCCTTTGTAAATCAGAGGAAAATGAAAATTGTAGGCTACTCCTAGAGATAGTCTTATTGCAGAGATCTCCTCGTTCTGAATCCAACGCAACTTGGAGGGGTGAAAATGGACTCCAGATGAAGGAGTTATTGTAAAATGAAAATTGCCCAATGTCCTTAGAAAAGGAGGCAATTTTCATTAAAATTCAAACTATATTGAAAAATTTGATTATAGGCTTACGGGTCAATCCACAGCTGACACATGGTAGGCCAAGATTGGGCCACATGGCCCACTCTGATTGGTCTAAGAAGCATTGATATCACATCGGCGGATGGCTATATAAAGGCAAAACCATAGGTCATAAGGCATCGCGACATGCGATTGCCGAAATATCGTATCACTTAAAACCAAAGGGAAGGACTTAGCCACAGGCATGGTGACTTGTCGATTTGTGATTGTCGATATCAGTGGATCGCAATTGGTGCTGGCATAGACCATTATATAAAGAGGCCTCAGACTTGTGTGATCTATGATTGCAACTTGTCACATCGCAGTATCATGTTGGCACAACACACAGATTGGGGCCACATATATATGTATATGGGCGATCCGATGGCCAGACTCAATGGCGATATAAACTAGTTTTTATATATTTTAAAGTCCGTCGAAAGTGTTTTTTTTTTAATTTTTATATATCTTGCTTATTAAGTGAAGAAAAAAGGGGAAGTGTGATGCAATGTAAACTGGACCCAAATGGGTTCCAGAATGGGAATATATATAATTACAAATCCGCCAAAGCCAAGTTTGCGTTAATTTCACCATTTTAGTGTATTTTTCATATAAAGGGGAAAACCTTGGAACTAGGCCATTTGCGATATGCGATGTGACTCCTAGGCAGGCCTAATGGAAATATAAGGCGAGATTAAGGACTTTTGAAGTCTGAAAAATAGTGTTTCTATGGATATTTCCTGTGTCTGGTATAATTACTTGTGTTTTCCTGTGTAAGCTGAGAATGGCTATGTTGAGGGATTACAAGTGCCAATAGACCTCTTTTGTTACCAAATAGGTGGCATTCATCCCTGAGGGCTTTTAGCAATGATTACTAATGCCCAGAGACGAGGTTTGAATAGACTATGGCCAGAAGTTGCAGAGCCCGAAAGGGAGAACCAACAGGCAGCGCGATTTGGCTTTTAAGCCATGAATGTCAAAGACAAAGGGCTGCTGAGTTGTTGAATGGTTTCCAAGTTGTTGTTGTTGCTGAATGCTGAAAGTAGTAGCTGTAGAGAGCCGAGAGAGCAGAATCAAAAGAGTAGCCTATGGGGTCACTTGGAAGCCAATTGAAAAGCCAAGAGGATTGTGAACTGATAGAGAGCCAAAGAAGCTAGATCTAAAGAGCTAAGAGCCAAAGAGTCAGAGCTAAGAGCCAGAACCAAGAGCCAAAGAGCCAGAGTCAGAGCCAAGAGCCAGAACCAAGAACCAGAGAGCCAAGAGCCAGAGCTTTAAGAGCCAAGGGATAAAATGGTATCTGAACCCCCTATTTATGTGTAGAACTATAGGAGTTGAGTCAAATACTTGTAAAAACGACTTACGCCATAATACCAGAGAGCCAAGTCAAATTGACAAGAGTTCATGGAGACGTAGCCCAAGAGTTGTGGATCAACTCCAAATTAATATTGTTGTTTATGTGTCTACTTTATTGCTGCATTATCTCTGTTGTTTTATTTATTTCTATATGAATTATATATCAGTTTCAACACATTAGTTTATAGCAAATAATCAATTTGAAATAAATACAAGCATACACCTATATTTTCAAGATTTTCTTCATTCCGTAATGGTTAATCATCAAATACTTGGGAAAATTCAAGCTTTGGAAGTGGGAGAGGTTCTTGTAAGCTAGAAAGAAAGCCTAAGAGCCCCATTTTCATACCACCTCTTCTCCTCTCTCCCTCACTCCTTGTTACTCCTTCTCCATCTCTCCTTTGCCACTCCTCTCTCTCCACCTCTATCTATCTATGCCATTATTATTCCCCCCCCCCACCTCTCTCCCTGCCCAACTTCATCTCTCTCTCTCTCTCCCCCTCTTCCCCCCTTCTCTCTTTCTCTCTTAAATTTGATCTCATTGTATTGTGTTTAAGAAAGTTTGTAAATTAAGAAAACTCAATTGGTTGTCAAATATTAAACTTGTATGTTGGATCAATCATGTCAAAGAAAATACATTAATGAAAAACTTAAAAGAATCATGCAATATATTTCCTCTATTATTGTTCGTCACTTTTCTTTCTCTCATCGCTTGAATCCTTAGTTAAGATTCCTAAAAGGAGGATCTTTTAATCCTCTCTTGTTGTGTTTGTTTTATAGTGGTTTTTGGAATCCACAAGATGGGTGGAACCATTGTTCTATTGTTTGAAGGGCAGAGACCTATTTATTTGGATTCCATTGACATTATATGGTGGAGAAGAAGCCTTTGGATTCTATGAAATTACTGGTCGCTGAGTAGCTGAAGGGTGGAGGCAATGATCCTTTGGATTCCTTGTGCTTTTATTGACTGCCTCTATAGTTTGTGGGTCGAGGTGGGTGAATCTTTAAAGTCCTTGTTTCAACTACTAGTTTGTGTTTAAATCTTTTGAGCAAATCCTCTCAATCTTTGGAATCTAGCTTGTGGGTAACAATTGCAAGTGAGGATTGAATACAACTTGTTTATGGTTGGGTGAAGTGTCATTGTCCCAAAATCAGTTTCCCAATTCCAGCTTTCAATCCAAGATAAGTCTTTATACATGTAATATGTGCCCTTGAATTTTTATGTATCTGCTCTGACTATTAAGTTAAGTTTGCATTGATTGTTTGAATGATGTTTAGTTCACTGAGAATTTAAAAGAATGAGATTATGTTAGCTAGTCCTTGTGACTTTGATTCTTTTCTAACATTCTATATGCAGGGAGACCTATACTTATATTAATTTCTTAGGCAACGAGTGTACATAATTGTCCAATTAGTGTGAGTAAGCATTGGCAAAGGCATGACAACTAGTGCCAATAGGTTAAACTTGGAACTTGATTGTTGATTTGGAATAATGAACAACTCTGAACCTAGATGGTCCTTTTAGGAAGACTTGCATCAACCTTCTAGCACTAATCAATCTCATTAGTATGAATAATATTTTAGAGGCATACGACCTCATTGTAATGAATGTAAATCTCATGGAAATTCTTATACTAATGGTTGTGTGTAGGAAGGGGAATAAGCTCATGAGTTATTGAATTGAGCCTCTATAAATAGTTTTGTGTGTGTGTGTGTGTATGTATGTACATATACATATACATATATATACATACATACATACATATATACATACATACATACATACATACATAGCTATATATATATATATTATATATATATATATATATATATATAAATATATAATATATAATATATAGATATATATATATATACCTTACAGTGTTGCAGGAAAATTATGCATTTGCAGCCTTGGCATAATCCCCATAACAAGTGTTAGAGGTGCCATGTCTATATGTTGGCCTTTATAAAATCCTACGTTGAAACCTTTCACAAAGTCGTGGCTGGAGTATGTGGGTGAAGATGCACTCATTTTATGTAAACCTCATCCTGAAACCATGCAAAGAGTATGTAAGTTAAGGAGCCTATGGTGATGTGTCTTGGAGTATTAAGGGTAGCATGTGAGAAGAATCACTAGGATTCCAAGGACCAGGATGACGTGGTGGGTCGGTATCATGGAAAAATTTGAATGAGTTGAACCCACATAAAGTGCATTATAAAGCAAAGTGTTCGGGGTGACGTGTCCTAGAGTTCATATCCTTGGAAGTTCAAACATAATCGCATAAAGGGGATGCCATGATTACTGAGACTGCAATAATTTGGCAAAGTCAGTGTCGTGGAAGAGACTGGGGTGAGATGGAGCTCGCACATTGGATGGCCAGAGAACAAATATGCCATGCACAAAGGTATATCACATTGTTAGAAGGAATAAGGCATGACCCACTTAGATAGATGAATTGGAGTGGAAGTTGAGAAGAAATTTCCCATCCAAAATTGTATTACCCGAAGGTAGTCCTTTACGCCATGGTGGCGGAAAAGCCAAGATGACTTAATGCTGAGGCGATGTATTGAGAGGAATGACATGGATTGGAATGATTGGTTAATGATACCAACAAAATATGTGATGTGCCCTAGGAAAATAATGAATTGCACAGGAGTTGAAGGAGCAGGGGCCAGGTCGTGAGGATCGGTCGCAATGCAGGGGAAGAAAGCTAAAGAGTCACGGGCTAATCAAGTGGGGTCACGCCGATATATATATATATATATAGATATATATATCAAGGAGGAGGGTTTACTTTAATAGGTCAAAACTTACTTTAACCTCCTCCACATAGGTTGAGGCTGGGAACTTCCTTTTGGAAGTTTTACCTTAGCTTGGCCATTGTTCAAATTCAGGGAAATTTATATCGGAAGTCTTGTCTATGGTGGTTTTGTGGAATTCTCAAGGGTCCAATTCAAACTTGTGTGTGTGTGTATCTTAATGAAGAGCCAGGTAACTGAGCATGCCATATGGGCCACCATGTGGGGACCATGTCAGTTCCACATGGAAAGGAAAAGAGAGATAATATATTTGAATTAATAAGGCCTAAAATACCATAAACCTAAATCTGGGAGTCCAATTGGGACAAATTTATATCACTAGAACAGTATCTTTGAGACATATGTAATGATCACATCCAAATTGATTTTTGCAAACTGAGAAGAAGTCTAAAAAAAAATACAAATTTCCCCATTTCTTTAACTATACCAGGGAAGTTGGGTTAGGATAGTGAGCACATTCTTGAGGATAAAAAAATGGGTGTGCTTATAGTGTGCTATTAGAGCATCCAGGTTCAACAGTTGGACTGGATGGGGTCTACCATGAGAAAATAGCAACAAATTTCCTACAGAAGGGGTTTCATATTGAGATTTTTTATTAAAAAATACATAAAACAAATGTTTAGGTGTTAAAATTTGATCAATTATTAGTTTATTACATATTCAGGCATAGTTTTTACTTCACACATGTGTACCAGTTCTAATGGTTTGGTATTGAATTACTAACATGGACTACTTTTTGCAACTATCTTACTATAGCAGCTCCATAGAAGCAAAGCCATGGTCATGATTATGTCATCTATTTATATTATAATGTGCCTAATAAAGGTTTGTGAATGACAACACATCACTAGCCATAAAGGATAGTAAGAAGCAAGGGAATGAGTAGCAAGATGGTTCAATACAATTTTGATAGGTCACAGTTTGGCCATGTGGAAGCTTCAATGGAGAACAGGGGAGGAGAAAACTCTCCTAAATGGATGGATACCTTGAGGAGCCTAAGGTCTAAGATTAGGAGCTTCAAGGCAAATACCAAAAGGTTGGTAAGGGCTCAAGAGAGGCAAGATGAAATAATTGCAGTCATATTGCAAAGCCTCTCAAACTCATAGAGAGAGGCAACATGAGCTGGGGGCTAGTCATCGAGAGAGGAGGATCCATTTGGAATTAAGAGAGAGAAAAAATGGGTCATATGGTAGCAAGTCCAGGAAGAGGCACAGAAGGGAGAGTGAATACTCTATGAGACGGAATGCACCACTGAGCACCCCAAACAGAAGAACTAGTACTCATGGGCATCACTCTGGTAGACATTCTAGTTCTACTACAAGGAGGAATTATCATCATCATCATCAGAGAAAGAGAGAGAGAGGGATTATATTCTTGAGGAATTTAAGAATGCATAACCACCCAAATTTTATGGGAAAATGAAGAAATATGAATATGCAAAAGCTTGGTTTCTTGGAATGAAGATTTTTTTTGGAATCCATAGCTATTTTGAGAACATTGAAGAAAGCATAGCCACCTATAGCTTGAAGGGAAAATTATATATATTGTGGAAATATTTAAAGAATTTAAAAGGCATAATTGAAGAGGATTTGACTAGGAGTGAATTTGAAAGATTAATCAGAAATAAATATCTATCAAAGAAGTACTATGATAACAAAGAAAAATATTTTTATGAGCTCAAAATGAGAAATATGACAAATGAAGAATACAACACCAGGTTCCTGGAACTTCTAAGATATGTGTCAGACCTCAAGGATGAGAAGGAAAAGGTCCAAAGGTTCATTAGTGGGTTTCCTTTATCACTCAAAGACCGAATTGAAATTATGAAACCTCGTACCTTAGACAGTGCCATGAAGAGGCTGAACCATTGTTACAAGCAAGAAAAATGAAGGCCAAAGTTCAAGGGTGATTGGAAAGTAATGAGAAACATGAAAGATAAAAATAAATGGCACAAGAAAGTACCATACAAGAAGGAGAGCATGAGTACAAGCAACACAATTTGAGTACAACAAAAATTCAGTTCAATGGACAAAGGTTGTGCATACCAACCTGCAGGACATCAGTGAAAATCTGAGGCCAAGGAACCATTGCGTTGTTGGACATGTGGATAGAAACACCAAAAAAGAGACTACACACATAAAAGTAAAGCAGGACCACAAATTTATAATGAACAAGAATCTTGAACTATGGGAGACATAACACATAGCTTGCCAAGAATATATGCAGCTATGGATAATCGACAAGAAGATTATCAAGCATCCATAACTGAGATGGAAGGTAAGTTTTGAAATTAGATTATTTATGTTATAATTAGCCCTAGTTATAACTATAGTTATATTATCTTGGAGCTCGTGGAAAAATGCTAGTTGGCTAAGGAAGCGCATGTAGAGCCTTGGTTGGTTCAATTAGAAATAGGGACAAAAAGAAGAATCGACTATTGGGTCAAATCATGTGCATTTGAACTCAAAGACATGCCAAAAATAATGCATTTAAATTTACTACCATTGGGCAGATACAACATATCGTTGGGCATGGATTGGCTGGATGCACACATGACCAATTGATTACTTTGGAAAGGTATTCGAGTTTCTAGATGACCATGGAGAAATAAGGGTATCGAATTGCAAGTGAAATCCTACGTCAGTGAGGCTGATCACAACCATGCAAACTAAATGTTGTTATCGAAAAGTTTGTCATTTATTTGTGGTGCAAATATCCAATAATGAAAAAGTCAATAAGAGCATTGAAGGAGAGAAAGATAAAGAGTTGAAACGATATCTGATGTTACAATAGTATAGATATTTGTTTCCAAAAAATGTTTTTGAATTACCTCCTCACATAGAGATAGATTTCTCTATCGAACTGATGTTTGGAGTAACATTCACATCCAAGGCATCCTACAGAATGAGTACCCTGAATTGGTTGAATTAAAGTTGTAGTTTAAAGAGATTTTTTATAAGGGATAATAAGGCCAAGTGTGTCTCCATGGGGGACACCAATTCTGTTCACGAAGAAAAATGATGGTATTCTTAGACTCTACATTGATTACAAACAACTAAATAAAGTGACCATAAAGAACATGTATCCATTGCCATGGATTGATGACTTATTTGGCTAGTTGAAGGGAGAAACAATTTTCATCCAGAATGATTTAAGGTTGGGTATTATCAAATGCATATGAAGGTTGAAGATATCCATAATACTAGATTCCAGGAAAGATATAAGCATTATGTGTTTGTGGTGGTGCCCTTTGGGCTTAGTAATTCCCTTGCCACTTTCATGTGTTTAATGAACAATGTGCTACATCCTTATTTGGAAAATTGTGTGATTGTATTCAGTGACGATATATTAGTATACTCAAGGACTAAACAAGAACAAGAAAAACCCCTTGTTGCAGTGCTACAATTGTTAGGGGAACATAGGGTTTATGCAAATCTTAATAAATGTGAATTATTCTAGTCATAAATACATTTTTTAGGAAGACCGTCTCCAAGGAGGGGATATCGATTGATCCATAAAATATCAAGGCCATAATGGAGTGGAAAACACCGAAACATGTGAATGAGATTAGATCGTTCATAGGGTTGGAAGGCTACTAGAGGAGGTTCATTAGAAACTTCTCCAAGATAGACCACCATATCTCATCATTGTAAAGGAAAGGAAAGAAATTCAAGTGGATAGTTGAATGTGCAACAATCTTTGAACAACTAAAGCAATTTCTCACTACTGCACTAGTGTTGAGAATTTTTTGTCTTGAAAGAGATTTTTTGGTTTGTATAGATGCTTGTAAGGATGGGCTTGGCCGAGTCTTGATGCAGGAAGGATAGGTGGCTTTCTATGAGTCATGAAAGCTAAATGGACATGAGGCAAACTATGTAGCTCATTATTTGGAGTTACCTGCCATTATTCATGCATTGAGAATGTGGAGGCATTACCTCCTCACCAGAAGATTCAAGCTCATGACAGATCATGGAGGACTCAAGTATTTATTTTATCAACCTAAGTTGAATGTGAGATAAGCTAGGTGGATGGCCACACTTAACAAATTTGACCTTGAAATAAAGTATATCAAGGGTTAGGAAAATAAGGTTGTTGATGCAGTCAGTAGAAGGATTGAATTAAATCACATGGCGGCCATAAGTACTTGTGGATTGGACCTAGAAGAATGAGTCAAACATGTAGGGAAACATGATGAGAAGTGTTGGCAGATATAGAAAGCTTAGAAAAAGATGATGAGGTCGGAAGAGATGAGGAATATCATTTCACAGATAATGGTCTAATTATATTCAAGAATAGGATCTATGTGCTGAACAATGATGAATTAAAGAGGTTAAGAATGAGATAGTTCCATGCTAATCCATATTTTTTCCACCTAGGATACCAAAATACCCTCATGACCATCAAAAGGTTTTAGTATTTTCCTAATTTGAAAAGGGAAATAGTCTATCTTGTTGCTATATTCATAGGATGTCGGTATGTGAAGGCCAAATGTAAATATATAACAAGTTTATTATAGTCCATTCCCATTCCAAAATGGAAGTTGGAAGTGATATCCATGGATTTCATTATCGATCTTTGAAGAACATCTAAACAACATGATGTAGTTATGGTGGTCATTGACAATTTGAGTAAGATGGCTCGTTTTGTAGTAGTCAAGTTGACCAATTCAACCATTGAGGTGGTTCAAATATTCATAAAACAAATTGATAGGTTGCATGCAGTTCCCAATAAAATCATTTTAGATAGAGATGCCAAGTTCACTTCAAGGTTTTGGAAGGAACTATTTGTAGTCTTGGGGACAAAATTGGCGTTCAGTATAGCTTACCATCCTCATACGGATGGGAAAATAGAGAGGACAAATAGAATCCACGAACACATGTTGAGGTTGTAAGTGATGCCCCAACCAAGGAAGTGGGAGGAGTATCTTCCACTTGTAGAGTTTGCATACAAAAATGGGTACCAATAATCTATAAAGATGAGCACATTCGAGGCACTTTATGGAATGAGTTGCAATGGTCCCACCAGTTGGAGTGATTGAGTGAACAAGGTCCTTATTGTGCCTAGTATGCTAAAAGATATGGCGCAAAAAATGTAGATCATCAGGAAGAATTTGAAGGTGGAATAGGACAAGTAGAAAAGTTATGTGGATCAACATAGGGTGCATAAGGAGTTGGAAGTTGGGGAACACATTTACTTGAGAATTAGACCCAAGAAAAATTCATAGAATATTGGGTCATGTGCCAAGTTGGCACCACAACTTTTTGGGCCTTTTGAGATATTTGAAATGTTAGGGCTAGTGGCCTATAGTCTGACCTTACTTCCATCAGTAAAATTCCATGATGTCTTCCATTTTTATTTTCTTAGAAGATATGTATAGGACTCTAATCACGTGATTGATTAGTTTGTGCTACATGTGGAACCAGAGGGAGAGTTTCAGCTCGAGCCACTATGCATTCTATACCATAGGAGCCTTATGCTCCAGAATCAATCAATATAGCAAGTCAAAGTGCAATGGAGGTACTTTGGGCCCCAAGAAGCCACTTAGGAAATGGTTGATACTATGCGATCATCATATCCATTTTTGTTTGTTGGTTGAAGCAAATATATGTAATTTTGGAAGTATGATATAGAGTTGTAAATATAAGGATCCATGAAGAAATATGTTTTAAATAACTTTTTGTATTGTATATGGACAAACAAAACCAAGGTTTGTGGTCCCTCAAGGGGGAGGAGTTTGTGACAACCCATGTTGGGCATGGGATCCCCAAAGGGAAGTTTTGGGACCTAAAGCCCGGATTTTGGTCAACAGATGTAAATCTGATGTAAAGAATCCACATTTTATGGGTGCAGAGTGCGAAGTTTGTACATGAGTCATAGGGTTGTCTGCCCTTAATTTTGTAATGTAATGTCAACTTTAGAGATCTACCGATGGTCCACAGACCATGGGATTGTATAAATAGAATGAGGCTCTAAGTTGTAAATAAGTCAAGAATAGAATGAGAATAATGATGGAATAGAAGGATAGTGGAAGATCTAAGTGTAGAGTCGAGCCTTTGGGTCATAGAGTAGGAGAAGGCTCCACACTGAGTGCGCAGAGCCCTAGTAGTCTGAAGCTGAGTGTGTAGACCCCTGCAGCTGACTGCACAGGGTGAGTCGAGTCTATAACCATTTAAGCATTAATAAAGAGAATTTTCACATCAATTCTGTGTATCTATTTCTTGTTTTATGCTTTGAGTATATTGGGTATGAATTGCATTTTCACTGTTTATATGGTGCACGAACTCATATGATTGTGTTGATTAAGTAAATGTGGGATAAGGTATCTATTTACATGAAGTTGACTAACAATTGTAAGAAGATAAGTAAGATGTGTGGTGTAACTTGGGGAAATAGTGCAGATTGTTGCCCTAGCAGCGTGAAAGTACCTCACCCCCTGGTGAGGGTTGTGCAAAGGCAGTTATAACAAATCGCAAGGGTATTGCAGATTAGGATAGTGCGTGAAGTGACCTGCACAAAGGTATTCACAGTTATACTAAATCAATCCCTCAAACATCTCGAGGGTGCAGAAATTTGGTTCCATCATCCCCCTATATTGCTTCGGGTGAGACTTTAGTTCGTGCACCATGGGTTGTTGCCGAAAGGCTAGTAGTGTAGGAATTTGTTTGGTTAATTAACTCTGAACCTAGGTCAGGCCCCATCAAGCCAAAAACCCATACTATTATTTTACACTTATGTATACAATGTAAATATGTGATAAAAGGAAACCGAGTTCAGTCAAGGGACGCAAATTCTAGAGTCTAGGAGGTTACATGCTTCAAATGTTCAAGGTTTCCTTATTGTAGGAAGTATAAAATGCTCTTGAAAACCTGTTGATGGCTCGAAAATCGCTGCCACAACATTGGGGGATAACCACCCAGTCCGGACCTTAGTACAACTCCTTTTCCGTTTGGGATGGTGGCTCCGACTGGAGATAAAGGGGCCAGTTTCCCGATAATAAAATAAAAGGGATGGATGGGTGATGAATAGTTTGCTTAAGTGATAGGCGACTAGCTTATTCTATTGACAGAAATAGGGAAACTAATACTAATCCCGGGAACAACTTATTCATTCAGAATGCAGCATTAAATAACCTTTATCTATCTAACAGGCATGTAGATGACTCTGTAAAATAAATAAGAGACATTCAATCATTTAAAGATTACTTCATATGAATAGTCACAATGAAGCGATAAACACAAATTAATGCATTCACTGTTTATATCATCGATACATATATACGATTGAAAGAGAAGCATGCGATAAACAACCAATAGTGGAATTCATAAGGAATGCTGTGAAAAGCACATATATATATAAGCGATAATAGCAAGAGCGATTTAAACAACAATTCATATAAAAAAAATGAGTACAGACGCAGATAATAGTACCATGTGAGCTACAGATCAATCCAAAATATCAATCGCTATTCAAAATTCCTTCTTCAACACAGAAATGATTTTAAACAATGACAGTAGTGCACATTTGCATAAAAACCTTTCTCATTAAATTCAGAATAATTGGTCCAGTTTCATAAAAAATTATCCCTGAAGTACAATAGTGCAACTTCAGGGTTCAAGTCATATACAAAACTTTACGAGCCTTTCTAAATGCATGAAAGGGTCCATAAATACTACTAAGCTAAAAAAATCTATCAAACAAAATCCTACTAAATTGGTATCAGTAAGTGCGATCTATTTCTTAGGGGCGATCTGGCAGTCGGCGATGTGAGTCATGACTCAGGTTGTTTGCCCTTAAACCTGAGCTGGCTTATTGCAAGCATCGGCTCCACTTCTGGCGGTTTGTTGAGGCGCAAACTGAATTGGGCGGCGAAGGTGGCATCTTGAATGTCGGGTATAATATACCCGACAGCATCTGTAAGGCATTTCAAGGCGGCTCTTTGGCTGTATGGCTTGATCAAGAAGAACCAATAAGCATCCCATGTCAAACTGTTGATTCCAGCGATTAATCTTCCGTTTTTCTCCAGCTCCGGGTAGCTTGAGTGCTCCAATATATTTGCCGCTGTTAATTGACCTAGAGTACATTTGGAAATCATATTAGACAAATAAAGTGTATTATTTACTAATTCAACCAAATTTCCAGTGGTTGTTTTGCATCTAGAAATTGCTCTTTCTGCCTTCATTAGTTGCGATTGCCATTCTGTGAATAATATTTCTTTGTGTGATTCCAGAATTCTCGGTAGATTAGTCACCCGACCTATATCGGAATCCTGCCATTCTATAAAGTTTGTGAGTGTTTCTTCGGCCTGATCCAAATCGGTCCTTGCTTTTTATACCTTTTCGCTTATGGATGCTACCAACTCGCATAATGGTTCTGCTTGTGTAATCTGCTGACATAGTAGCTTAACCTGATTAATCAATGCCTTATTTAACTGAAGCGCTTCTGCTTTGAATTCGTCTACCTGAGGGAGATTTTTCATTTGCTCAATTTGAGTGGTCAATTGAGCGATTTGCTCATCTTTTGCTTTCATTGTTCCCTCAATTGATATTCTTAATTGCTCCAGTGCCGCCGATAGCTCCTTTTACCTTTGGATTGCGCCTTCATCAATCCTCTTCTTTTGCTCTTGTAATTGCTTGGTCAACTGATTATTGTTCTGTTGCTGCACTAGCAATTCTTGCTCCGCCTGCTCTGCCTTCTGCTGAACTTCTGATAATCTTTCCTGTAGCGAAGAGATGTCTTGGTTCTTGGTCTTCAATAAACTGCTTACCTCCGATGCTTTATCAATGGTTGCTGCTGAATATGCTCCAACGAATTGCGATAGCTTGGTTAAGTCATCGGAGGGGTCGAATTCCTCTTTCCACACAACATTGCCCGTTACTGTCAATTCAGGGAATGGGGAAGGTTGATCAGCTCTTCTCCTTTTCCTCTATCGCTTTACAACAGCTTTATGCTTAGGGCTATAAAATACATCCAAAGGGGGAATCTCTTCAATTTGAAAAATGATTTCTCCCGTTGGATCTTTAGGAATTATCTCTGTTTCTTTTGATTTGGGTAGGCCGTTGGTTTCGCCCGAAACCGGTTTCGATGTCGCTTCTTGCGTGTCGGCTTCTTTAGAAACCTCATCATCTTTCGAGCACTCTAGGTTACTGATAATTGTACTGAATTGCTGCCATTGCTGTAGCAAATTCGGATCAACCAGTATATCATTATTGTTTTTACAGCTGCTCTCTTCTTAGGCTTTCGCCTGGGTTTCTTGTCGCTGCACATTTTCCTGGATTACTTCCTGCTGCTGGCTATGCACTTCCTCCTGCTGCTTTGATGTAGTAGGAGGTGGTGTATTACTTTTTCGTTTAGGCTCGCTTGATCTGGTTGTCGTCGGAACAGTCGCTAACAGGTCTAGAGGCAGAGTTTGCAACCTCTGTTCTCTAATTCTGTTAAATTCGACTAGCCCTTCATCGTTATACACATTTCTAGCAAGTGACTTAACTTGATACAGTGATTCGCCCGATGCAAACAAATCCTCGAATTTGGCTTCTTTGCGCTCGACCTTGGCCAATTTGGCCTGGTCGAGCGCATTGTAAGCGATCTTTCTCGGATCATACTGCCTGCTTGGCAGAGTAGCCAGAGTGAGCAAATTCATTTTCCCAACTTCCTTCTCTGCATGTTTAATATCATGCAGGGTATAAATGCCAATCCGTAAGGGAAAAGAAGGCCAAACATGTTTTTTCGCTCTTTTCAAGGTCTGAGTAACCCCTTCAGCATTGATTTGATAAGCTACTTGCTTGGCAAGTAACTTATTGGGGATGTAAAGTGGCAGCACATGCGGCCTGGCCTGACTGCCAAAAACTTTGATGTATGTGAATTTCTCCTCCCCAAACCAGCTTGCTGCTGCAGTCAAATCTACCCTTGCTTGCTCAGAAATCTTTGGGGCAGGTTTATCAAAAATGGAATAATGAATTGGAAACATAAAACCATTGCAGATTTGATAAAGATGGTGCTTATAGTCTTCCACAATTTTTGATAATATATGTGAATGGGTGTGGGGTCTTGCGACATCCACCTCCATCCCAGTACAGGAAATTCAGAATTAAAACACAACACATCCATCACATAGGCACTGTAATAGAATGGCGGAATAACCCTTTCTGTGACGTGATAGTTAGACCTGAAATCGAGGATGGCTTTGGCTAACTTGTCGGATAATATAACCGCCCAATCCATAATTTCGCCACTACATGCCGCCTCCATTAAGGGGACCATTTCTATGGTAAAATTGGCAGAGTCATGCAATCCCCATAGTCTACACATCATAATTCCAGCATAGCAGTAAGGAGAACATAGGGAGTCAACTGAGTACTTACCCGAGGTTTCGTGCTTGTGTTTCGCTGGGTTCTGTCTCCAACCTCGAATTGGTTTAGACTTGGTCTCGTTCTCTGCTCGAAATTTCTCCAAAAATGCCACATTGTATTTTTTCTCTTCTGCCGGTAGGTGATACATTAGCCTTAGATCTTCGGCTCGAAAAGAACCGAAAATCCTCCCATCCGCAGTGCTAAACAATTTGTTGATAATTGGGAGTTCTTGGATTGCCCACCTTACCACATCCGTGTATGGGAGAATTTGCTCCCGGGCCGCTATTCTGTGCAGAAAGGAGTCGGCCAAGTCTTTTAAATTGGCGTCGGATTTACTAGTATTATCGCATGAGATTTCTACCTCGGTCACCTTCGGCTCTTCTGCTTCAATCAAATTATACATCCCTTGCCAAGTGGTCCTGGTAAGTCCCAACCACGTTGTATCTGATATAAGCCCTTTTTTCTTACCACTCGGATCAACAACAACTTGCCCCGCGGCTGGCGAAGCAGTAGCCATTGTGGTCTTCTTGGACTTCTTTCCCATCCCACTTTCTTCTATCTCTATGGAAGAATCCTGCACAGAGCGAAAGATAGGCGTAACACAGGCAAAAATAACATGAATCAAAGAGAATGAATTATATATATCTGGATGCATTCATAGCGATCAATTGACTTAAGGTGGCCTTTGGATCAAATCCGTGGATAGATCGCAAGCCTGCTGTTCTCATTAAATGATCGTTATGGCCTGTCAATCTCATTAATTCCAGTCGTTTCGATTAATGGCCGAATGATTCATTTGAAGCATGCCTTGGGCGATTTGGCGGTTTGAACGCGGATGAACAACTTTTCAAAGGATATTGCCTTAATTACGAATAAATCATATTAAACTGCCATTTATGATTTTTTCTTGGAAAACTGCACTTTTTCCCTTTTCGCAATCGGGCATCGGGGAAATGCTAAGTTATTACATTGGTTTCGTTTGGAATCCACGATCGCTGATAGCGATATTGCATCACGTCGGGAATGGCTAGGAGGGTCGTTTAGAATGAGGGCATGGTGAGTCGCCGATCGCCCATAGCGATATCACATCGCATCGGGAGAGGGGGAGCTTATTTGTACTTTCTGTGTTATCGCCGATCGCCGATTGTCGATTTCGCATCGCATCGGAGCAAGGGTTGTTACTTATGTTACTTTATGCTTTTGCCGATATCCGATAGCGATTTCGCATCGGCGAAAACCAAGCTGTCCTTTAAGTTGTGCTTTCTTTGTCATTGCGATATGCGATCTTGCGATCGATTTATCGCAATGACAAAGATAAATCATCTTATGTTGGGGTTTTTTGTTTGGCCCTTTAATAATGTTTCCTTTTATTTGAGCCTTTTTTGAAATAGAACTCTAAATTGATACCAATTTGAAACAAAAATTAAAAGGGACCCATTTCACATTATATTTTTAGAATAGTAATGATATGAAATGGGGGGTTGTTGTATGGCACAACAATTGGCGATTCGCTGGAAGAAATACTTAAACTTTTTCAAAATAGAAATTTTATTCAAAAGGGAAAATTATAATATAACCAGGTATAGTTGTATTCTAGACAAAACAAAACTTTCTTCGCTAATTTCCTCTTTTGTTAAAAATAAAGACATTCTAGTTTTTAAATTGGCGTTTGTTGGTTGATATTGATAAAACAGAGAACTTTTTCCAAATCAGCTAGTAAAATTAACTCCTTTGTCATAGGTAGAGCCTCTGCTGCCAGCAAACGTCCATAGTTTCGGCAGGGATACCTTTAAACCATATCATTGTCTATTGTCCCATTCACTTCAGATCATGATTAACAAAATGAATTCAAAACATGTTTTTTCACATTTTGTATTTCTTTTCATTTTCTGCTATTTTTGTAATATAAAAAGTCATTGCCTTGGTGTGGTGGCCAGTTAAGTGACAATGCCATTCACTGGTAGTAATCTAACCGAACAAGCTGGCTCGTGATGAGACCCCTTGCCTTACAATTGAAGCCATTACCCTGTTTTGGTATGCAGTATTGGTAATGTCGGCTAAACTATTTTCCTATGAACATGGTAAGCAGGCTTGTAATAAGACCTCTCAACTTTTATACCCAGTATTCTTGGAATTACACCCTAAATAATCGTGAACTTGGGTAAATGGGATAGACAATTTTCCTCCTTAAGAGAGGATGGATGACAAGGTAAGAGTTTGAGATGCTGAATTTGGATTAGCTTCTATTTTAATATTGATAACCCTTTTATAACCAATTTGAAAAATCTAAAAGGATTTACGAGATTTATCAATTTCAAGAGGGGTTCACTAAGATTGTAGTGTAATTTCAGAATGCAATTATAACTAATTTCCTAGAAATCATTTCTTTTGTTTAATACTTCTATTTATTTAAAAGTAAATATTGCATTGCTTGTTTTTGATAAACTCTTTGAATACAGCAAAGGTCAAATAGAAAATGCCTTACAATTTTATTTTCTAATTTTTCTACAAACTATAAAAATACTATTAAAAGGAGAAGGGGTTACCTCCTCAGTTGAAAAATTTCTTTAAGATTAGACCATTAACAGGGAGGGAATCTCTCAACCCTGATAAATCTTGTAGCATGAAGGTCGAATGGCCTATCTTTTCATAGATCTGAAACGGTCCAAGCCACATCTTTTGGAACTTGGTGTGTTTTCGTTTATCTTCATGGGCTTTGTCCCATTTCAAAACTAAATCACCGACTTGGAATTGTTTAGAACCAGATGAAATTGAATCAAATGATGTCTTGATGATCTGCTGATGTTTCGCATGAATAATTTTGGCTTTTTCTCTTTCTTCTTCCAATTTTAAGATTTGGTCATGTCTAAGCTATAAAGAAGAAGAAGGATTTTCTTCAATAAATTGAACTAGGGCTAGAGAAGGAAGAATAAGATTTGTTGGTAGTATAGCTTCTTTCCCATAAACGAGTTTAAACGGGGAAGAACCTATAGAAGCCTTATGTGTTATCCTGTCAGCCCATAGTGCAAATATTAAATATTTGTGTCAATTCTTGTGATTCTGTTCGATCGATCGCTTGATAATTTTGATAAGGTTTTTGTTTGTAGATTCCGCCAAACCATTGCCTTGAGGATAATAGTTAGTAGAATATTTGAGTTTGAAACCTCTTTTGATTGCGAAATAAAACATAGCATTGCCTGAAAAGTAAGATGCGTTATCAAAAACAAGAGCATTCGGGACGCCAAACCTGGTAATGATGAATTGATCTATGAATTCAATAATGGCTTCAGAGTTTGTTGTCTTTAATGGAATCGCTTCAACCCACTTGGTAAAGTAATCGGTAGTAGTAAGGATATACTTGTGTTGTTTGGAAGAATTAGGAGTAATTTCTCCAATAATATCCAATCCCCATTGCTCAAATGGTTGTTCAATGTTGATCGGTTGCAGAGGGAAGGCTGATTTCCTTTGTCTTCCACTTGAAGTTTGATAATTTCGGCATTTCCTCACATATTCATGAGCATCTCTAAACAGAGTGGGCCAGTAATACCCAGCGTGGATGATTTTGTGAGCTGTGGTATCAGCTCCGAAGTGGCCTCCTGCTGGTCCGTCATGCAATTCCTGCAAGACTCTTTGTGCTTCCTATTTTTCAAGGCATCTTAATAAAACAGAATCATAATTTTGTCTAAAAAGAACATCATCAATAATGGTAAATTTTTTTGCTTTCAATCTTATGGCCCTTTTGTTTTTGTAGGACAAGTTGGGAGGTTGCATATCCGATTTTATAAAAATAAATCGGCATACTGTGATTCAGAGTCAATGATACTTATCTGGTTAATGGTTTCAGATTGATCTGTATCGCTTGATTCCAGAATGTTGGATGCGCCTGCCAATAACCTGCAAAAACCTTGGCCTCTAACAATCTTTGCTGGCTTGATTTCTAGGTCATACTCTTGAAGTGTTGTTACCCAATTTGCCCTTTTTTCTCCCAGTTATCTTTGGATTAACAGTTGTCTAACTGAGGAGAAAGGAACTATAACCTTTGTATGGGTTTTTAACAGGAAGGATCTATAATGTTTAACCGCTTTATATACAACAAAGGCTTGCTTTTCTACTTCAGAATAGTTTAGTTCTGCACCTTGAAGATTTGAGCTATAGGATGAAATTGGTGCTTCCAAATTGTGATCGTTGATCTGTGTAAGTACTGTGGCATAAGAGGAATCGGATGCGATGGTATACAATGTAAAATGATTAGAAAAATTTGGGGTATTTAGAGCTGGGGCATTGATTATTGATTGCTTGATTAATTCAAATTCTTCCTTTCCTGGCAATCCCCATTTGAAGACCGAATTTTTCTTAATCATAGTTTGAAGTGGTAAAATAATTTGAGAAAAATCTGGAATGAGTCTTTTTACAAAATTGATTTGGCCTAAAAATGACTGCATGGACTTCTTATTATGAGGAAAAGGAATTTCAGAAATTTCTTTAATCCTGTCTGGATCAATATAGATGTTATCTTTAGATACAATAAAGCCTAGGAGCATACCTTGATCAAGAGCGAAGAAAGATTTCTTAGGATTCAGAGAAATACCGTATCTCTTACAACGTTGGAAGATTAGATTCAAATCATGCAAGTGATTGGATCTCTCTTTTGAAAATACAGTAATATCATCTAAATAGATGACTACTGTTCTATTAATCAATCCTTTGAAAGCAATATCCATCGCCCTTTGGAAGGTGGCTCCTGCATTAATAAGTCCAAAAGGCATTTTCTGATATGCATATGTTCCCCACTTTGTTCTGAATGTGGTTTTGAGTCGGTCATCCGGGTGGACCAGAATTTGGTTATACCCTGAAAACCCGTCCAAAAAGGACATTAACTTTGAGCCTGCCACCGATTGGAGTATCTGCTCCATAGTGGGTAATGGGAAATTATCTTTTAGACTTGCCTTATTTAAATTCCTGAAATCAATACAAATCCTTATGTCGCCATTTTTCTTTCTGACTAGTACCATATTGGAGACCCAGTTTGAGTGTCATATGGGAAAAACAATCTTAGCTTTCAAGAGTTTGTTGAGTTCCGACTTTATTTGACCCTCTAAGTTTGGATGAATTTTTCTCAACTTTTGCTGAACTGGTTTCTGTTCGGGAAGCATTGGGATAGTGTGCTGAATAATAGATGTGTCATATGTTTTTAGATCATCATATCTCCAAGCGAAAACATGTTTATTCTTTCGTAACAGACTAATAAATGCTTCCTTTTCCTCTATGGAAAGTCTTAATCCTAAATTAATGTTTTGAGGATTTTGTTCGGTGCCAAGGTTTATTAATTCAAACCTTAAGGTAGGCCTCTGAAGCTTTGTATTAGACACAGGTTTGAACCTGTCTTTAATATCGTAAAGATCTTCAAGCTTCACTATGCGCTTAGGGATTGAGTTTTCCTCTTGTTTACCTTGTATTTGAGTATCATGCTCATCTTCCTCAATTATCTGATTGTCATAGGATTTTTCAGAGGTCATAAATTGTAAAATGTCATCATCATGGTTAAACACTCTCCAATTGGTTACATTATCAGGAATGGATGGCCTAAAAAGTAATTCTACTGAAAATCTATCTGGACTATAGTCTTCGGAAGGGAGTAGCTTGGAAGCAACATTGGCTAGCAAGTTGGCTGCCGAATTTTGTGAACTGGGAATGGAAGAAATATTGATTGCTGAAAAATGGGATGTTAGCTCTTGTACCAGCGATTGATAATGCTTAAGATGGTTCGAAAGACAATGAATTGTATTCCTTACCTGTTTAACGATAATCTCAGAGTCACCAAAGACCTTTAAGTTTTGAACTTTGAGGCCGATCACTTTATATAGTCCTTGGACTAGTGCTTCGTACTCGGCTGTGTTATTGGTGCATTCAAATTCTAATCTACAGGACAACATTGTTTTTTCTCCTTGTGGGCTGACCAAAATGCAACTTGCTCCTGATCCTTCACTGGACTTAGATCCATCAAAATATAAAGACCAAAATAATGAATTATCTACAGTTTTTGTTACAACATTCTCGGTAACATTAACGCATTTAGACCTGTCGTTCTGTGAAAATTTTTCAATTTGTGATGTGAAATTGTTGATTGAGAAAGGAGATGGCTGGGCAATATAATTGCTGAAAAATGACTCGGAAGAATAATTTCCTAAGATATTGTTGTTGAACGCAACCGGTTGATTTTCCTGTTCAAATTCCGTAATAGTGTGGGTCATATGTTTCTCCCGATCAATCTTTATTTGATTTGGCTTGCCCTTATAGGGGAGCCACATGTGTGACCAATCGGTGGAGATATACCCATGGAGCTTTTCTTACCAATCCCTGCTTAAAATTAACCCATAGAATTCAGGTATATCGGCGACTAGAATATCAATCCTTTGGGCTATTCTTGGATCTACCGATAACCTGATCATTACAGAGTTTATTTCCCCTATAACTTGAACTTTAGTTCTATCTAACTGCACAATGTGAATAGAAGACTTCTGGGGTTCAATATTCAGTTTAGAGAAAACTGAGGCAGGCATTATATTCGAGGATGCCCTAGAATCAATTAAGCAGTTGTGTAGATTTCGATTATAAATTTCATAATTCAAGAGGAAAGGAGGGGTATGGGAGTTTGATCTATCTCCAATCAGAATTGCGTCAGTTGCCTCAACTCTACTGGCAGGGGGTTGTCCTGAGTCGCTTACAGCTTTAGTGGTGGGAAGCGGTGAAGAAGGGACAACGTTAAGTTCTTTGAGTAGTAACTTTTGCTGATGTTTTAATTTACTAAGTTAAAACATGGTGATGTTTGCCTTAGTTTTCTTCATGTCATCGACAATGTTATAATCCATCGAATCAGCAACTACCAACGTTTTAGATGACGAAGGTGTAGTAGAGGATGATGGTTGATTGTTAGATACTGTCGCGGCTGGCTTTCTAACGGGTACCTTTTCTTTTACAGTATTGGTTCCAGTGCTCCTTTCCTTTGGATTAGCTTGAACAAGTTCGGGAGTACCTTTACTCCTAGTGGTGACAGGAAAGGCTTCTTGCTCAGTGTCAGTATCGGAATTAGGGAGTGTAAAGTCCCATATCCCGTGACATTCAACTACTTCCTCTTCTTATTCTTCAGATGGTGTAACTGTTTCTTCCTCTTCTTCTTCCTCAAGATCCGAGTCTGCATATGATATAACGTTTGGAGGTTTGGACTCGGGTTTCTTGAAATTCCTAAATGGTTTCTTCGTTGAGGATTCTGATACTTGTTTCTTGATCTCAACCATTTCGTTCGACATGGTTTTAAGGACTTTTTGAAGGCCTTCCATGTCATATGGATCTTTAGTAATCTTTTTCTTAGAGTCATCTTTAAAGGACACTTTTTTAGATTTTCTTTCTTCCAAGGCATTTTTCTTTTCTAAGGCGATTACGCTTTTTTCCACAGCGAGTGCTTCCTTCATGTTTTCGGCCAATGTCGGTTGTTTAGCCCTATCGACAAATATGGCAATGTTTGAAGGCAAAGTTGTGATATACCACTCGCTTCTAACTTGTTCGCTTGGCTTATCATCAGTGGGGATTTTGTTCAAGAGTTTGTTGAATCTGGAGTTGAACTCCTTAATGGGTTCTCTTGACTTGATCCTTAAATTGGAAAGGTCATGGACAAGTGTAGCTAAGGATTTGTCATCGCCGTATTTGGTGAGAAACTGTTCCTGGAAGATATTCCAACTCGTGATGGATCCAGAGGGCAAGGAAAAATACCAAGACCCTGTAGATCCTTGTAGTGAATAGGGAAACAATCTTACTACCACATCTTCTTCAGTGACTCCCTTTAGATTGACTGACAGCTTAAAATTGTTAATATGTTCTTCTGCCGAAGTTCCAGCATTTGGATTGAACTTGGGTAACCATTTTTCGGGGTAATTGGGTAAAGGATGTAAAGGTGTAGCATGGTGACCGCACCAGGACTTCTCCATGGTCTTTGGGCCATTTTAGGATTACCAACGATCGCTTGTGGTGTTCTAGGTGCCTGAGGGGGAGGTGGAAGTACAGACTGAAAAGATTGCGATGCTTGAGATGAAGTCCCTTTGTGAATAACGATATGAAGTGGTGAAGTGGGTGTATGACTTCGTACAGGTGATGATGAAATGGAAGATGATGGGGAAAAGGTTTCGCTACCAGAACCTTCAGCGGTCTTTTTGATCCTTTTCCTTTCGGGTAAAGGAAATTCGGGTGGTTCAATACCTAACTTTTCACTTTGGAGTCTAGTAAGGTGAGGGGGTAGGCGAAATTGCAAAGTCTGACTACCTTGTGATACTTCAGATCTAGGAGGGGAAATTGAGAAGCCTTGAAGTTTCTGAATAATGGATTGAACTTCAGGGGACTCCGGACTTAAGTGTTCTGAAGTATGATGTAATTGAGTAGTAGTGGTTGATTCCTATTCGTCTCGTCTGGATACTGGAGATTCAGAATCCGAACGAGATGTCCGAGGAGAGGCAGAGGGTGAGTTACTCTTTGAATGGTTTGTAGGTGTTGGCTTACTCGCCATTCATAGCGGATGGCCCTCCTTCTAGCGCCAAAAATTTTGATGGCCCGAAAATCGCTGCCACAACATTGGGGGATAACCACCCGGTCTGGACCTTAGTACAGCTCCTTTTCCATTTGGCATGGTGGCTCCGACTGGAGATAACGGGACCAGTTTCCCGATAATAAAATAAAAGGGATGGATGGGCGATGAATAGTTTGCTTAAGTGATAGGCGACTAGCTTATTCTATTTGACAGAAATAGGGAAACTAATACTAATCCCGGGAACAACTTATTCATTCGGAATGCAGCGTTAAATAATCTTTATCTATCTAACAGGCATGTAGATGACTCTGTAAAATAAATAAGAGATATTCAATCATTGAAAGATTACTTCATATGAATAGTCACAATGAAGCGATAAACACAAATTACTACATTCACTGTTTATATCATCGATACATATATACGATTGAAAGGAAAGCATGCGATAAACAACCAATAGTGGAATGCATAAGGAATGCTGCGAAAAGCACATATACATATAAGCGATAATAGCAAGAGCGATTTAAACAAAAATTCATATAACAAAAATGAGTACAGACGTAGATAATAGTACCATGTGAGCTACAGATCACTCTGAAATATCAATCGCTATTCAAAATTCCTTCTTCAACACAAAAATGCTTTTAAACAATGACAGTAGTGCACATTTGCATAAAAACATTCCTCATTAAATTCAGAATAATTGGTCTAGTTTCATAAAAAAATATCCCCGAAGTACAATAGTGCAACTTCAGGGTTTAAGTCATATACAAAACTTTACAACCTTTCTAAATGAATGAAAGGGTCTATAAATACTACTAAGCTAAAAAAAATATATGAAACAAAATCCTACTAAATTGGTATCAGTAAATATGATCTATTTCTCAGGGGCGATCTGGTAGTCGGCGATGTGAGTCATGACTCAGGTTGTTTGCCCTTAAACCTGAGCTGACTTATCGCAAGAATCGGCTCCACTTCTGGCGGTCTGTTGAGGCGCAAACTGAATTGGGAAGTGAAGGTGGCATCCTGAATGCCGGGTATGATATACCCGACAGCATCTGTAAGGCACGTCAAGGCGGCTCTTTGGATGTATGGCTTGATTAAGAAGAACCAATAAGCATCCCATGTTAAACTATTGATTCCAGCGATTAATCTTCCATTTTTCTCCAGCTCTGGGTAGCATGAGTGCTCCAACATATTTGTCGCTATTAATTGACCTGGAGTACATTGGGAAATAATATTAGATAAATAAAGCGTATTATTTACTAATTCAACCAAATTTCCAGTGGTTGTTTTGCATCTGGAAATTGCTCTTTCTGCCTTCATTAGTTGCGATTGCCATTCTGTGAATAATATTTCTTTGTGCGATTCCAGAATTCTCGGTAGATTAGTCGCCCGGCCTATATCGAAATCCTGCCATTCTATAAAGTTTGTCAGTGTTTCTTCGACCTGATCCAAATCGGTCCTTTCTTTTTCTACCTTTTCGCTTATGCATGCTACCAACTCGCACAATGGCTCTGCTTGTGTAATATGCTAACATAGTAGCTTAACCTGATTAATCAATGCCTTATTTAACTGAAGCGCTTCTGCTTTGAATTCGTCTACCTGAGGGAGCTTTTTCATTTGCTCAATTTGAGTGGTAAATTGAGCAATTTGCTCATCTTTTTCTTTCATTGTTCCCTCGGTCGATATTCTTAATTTCTCCAATGCCGCCAATAGCTCCCTTTGCCTTTGGATTATGCTTTCATCAATCCTTTTCTTTTCCTCTTGTAATTGCTTGGTCAGCTGATTATTGTTCTGTTGCTGCACTAGAAATTCTTGCTCCGCCTGCTCTGCCTTCTGCTGAACTTCCGATAATTTCGCCTGTAGCGAAGAGATGTCTTGATCCTTGGTCTTCAATAAACTGCTTACCTCCGATGCTTTATCAATGGTTGCCACTGAATATGCTCCAGCGAATTGTGATAGCTTGGTTAAGTCATCGGAGGGGTCGAATTCCTCTTTCCACACAACATTGCCCGTTACTGTTATTTCGGGGAACGGGGAAGGTTGATCAGCTCTTCTCCTTTTTCTCTGTCACTTTACAACAGCTTTATGCTTAGGGCTATAAAATACATCCAAAGGGGGAATCTCTTCAATTTCCAAAATGATTTCTCCCATTGGATATTTAGGAATTATCTCTGTTTCTTTTGATTTGGGTAGGCCGATGGTTTCGCCCGAAACCGGTTTCGATGTCGCTTCTTGTGTATCACCTTATTTAGAAACCTCATCATCTTTTGAGCACTCTAGGTTGTTGATGATTGTACTGAATTGCTGCCATTGCTGTAGAAAATTCGGATCAACCAGTATATCATTATTATTTTTAGAGCTGCTCTCTTCTTGGGCTTTTGCCTAGGTTTCTTCTTGTCACTGCACATTTTCCTGGATTACTTCCTGCCGCTAGCTATGCACTTCCTCCTGCTGCTTTGATGTAGTAGGAGGTGGCGTATTACTTCGTTGTTCAGGCTCGCTTGATCTGGTTGTCGTCGGAACAGTCGCTAATAGGTCTAGAGGCAGAGTTTGCAACCTCTGTTCTCTAATTCTATTAAATTCGACTAGCCCTTCATCGTTATACACATTTCTGGCAAGCGACTTAACTTGATACAGCGATTCGGCCGATGCAAACAAATCCTTGAATCTATCTTCTTTGTGCTCGACCTTGGCCAATTTGGCCTGGTCGAGCGCATTGTAAGCGATCTTCCTCGGATCATACTGCCTGCTTGGCAGAGTAGCCAGAGTGAGCAAATTCATTTTCCCAGCTTCCTTCTCTGCATGTTTGATATCATGCAGGGTATAAATTCCAATTCGTAAGGGAAAAGAAGGCCAAACATGTTTTTTCGCTCTTTTTAGGGTCTGAGTAACCCCATCAGCATTGATTTGATAAGCTACTTCCCTAGCAAGTAACTTATCGGGGATGTAAAGTGGTAGCACATGCGGCCTGGCCTGACTGCCAAAAACTATGATGTAGGTGAATTTCTCCTCCCCAAACCAACTTGCTACTGCGGTCAAATCTACCCCTGCTTGCTCAGAAATCTTTGAGGCAGGTTTATCAAAAATGGAATAATGAATTGGCAACATAAAACCATTGTAGATTTGATAAAGATGGTGCTTATAATTAGTCTTCCACAATTTTTGATAATAGATGTGAATGGGTGTAGGGTCTTGCGACATCCACCTCCATCCCAGTACAGGAAATTCAGAATTAAAACACAACACATCCATTACATAGGCACTGTAATAGAATGGCGGAATAACCCTCTCTGTTACGCGATAGTTAGACCTGAAACCGAGGATGGCTTTGGCTAACTTGTCGGATAATATAACCGCCCAATCCATAATTTCGCCACTACATGATGCCTCCATTAAGGGGACCATTTCTATGGTAAAATTGGCAGAGTCATGCAATCCCCATAGTCTACACATCATAATTCCAGCATAGTAGTAAGGAGAACATAGGGAGTCAACTGAGTACTTACCCGAGGTTTCATGCTTGTGTTTTGATGGATTCTGTCTCCAGCCTCGAATTGGTTCAGACTCGGTCTCGTTCTCTGCTCGAAATTTCTCCAAACATGCTGCATTATATTTTTTCTCTTATGCCGGTAGGTGATACATTAGCCTTAGATCTTCGGCTTGAAAAGAACTGAAAATCCTCCCATCCGCAGTGCTAAACAATCTGTTGATAATTGGGAGCTCTTAGATTGCCCACCTTACCACATCTATGTATGGGATAATTTTCTCCCGAGCCACTATTCTGTGCAGAAAGGAGTCGGCCAAGTCTTTTAAATTGGCATCGGATTTACTGGTATTATCGCATGAGATTTCTATCCTGGTCACCTTCAGCTCTTCTGCTTCAATCAAATTATACGTCCCTTGCCAAGTGGTCCTGGTAAGTCCCAAGCACATCGTATCTGATATAAGCCCTTTGTTCTTACCGCTTGGATCAACAACAGCTTGCCCCGCGGCTGGTGAAGCAGTAGGCATTGTGGTCTTCTTGGAATTATTTCCCATCCCACTTTCTTCGGTCTCTATGGAAGAATCCTGCACAGAGCGAAAGATAGGCGTAACACAGGCAACAATAACATGAATTGAATAGAATGAAGTATATATATCTGGATGCATTCATAGCGATCAATTGACTTAAGGTGGCCTTAGGATCAAATCCGTGGATATATCGCAAGCCTGTTGTTCTCATTAAATGGTTGTTATGGCTTGTCAATCTCATTAATTCCAGTCGCTTCGATTAATGGCCGAATGATTTATTTGAAGCATGCCTTGGGCGATTTGGCGGTTTGAATGCGGATGAGCGGATTTTCAATGGATATTGCCTTAATTACGAATAAATCATATTAAACTGCCATTTATGACTTTTTCTTTGAAAACTGCGCTTTTTTCCCTTTCGCAATCGGGCATCGGGGAAATGCTAAGTTATTACATTGGTCTCATTTGGAATCCGCGATTGCCGATAGCGATATTGCATCACGTCGGGAATAGCTAGCAAGGTCATTTAGAATGAGGGCATTGTAAGTCTCCGATCGCCGATAGCGATATCGCATCGCATCGGGCGAGGGGGAGCTTATTTGCACTTTAAGTGTTATCGCCAATTGCCGATTGCCGATTGCCGATTTTGCATCGCATCAAAGCAACGGTTGTTACTCATGTTGCTTTACGCTTTTGCCATTATCCGATAGCGATTTCGCATCGGCGAAAACCAAGATGTCCCTTAAGTTGTGCCTTCTTTGTCATTGCGATATGTGATCTTGCAATCGCTTTATCTCAATGATAAAGATAAATCGTTTTATGTTGGGGGTTTTTTGATTGGTTTTATTAAAAAGGCCTTTTAATAATGTTTTCTTTTATTCGAGCCTTTTTGAAATAGAACTTTAACTTGATACCAGTTTAAAACAAAATTTAAAAGGGATCCATTTCACATTATATTTTTAGGATAGTAATGATATGAAATGGGGGGTTGTTGTATGGCACAATAGGGAGCAAGAATAATTTGAGAATCACTTGTAGAAGTTGTCATTTTCAAAATGCACAAAAGAACTTCAAACAAGATTATTAAAGAGCTTATCCAGTAACCTTTTGCAACAACCTTTGATGCTTCAAGGATTTATTTGAGGTCATTTGGGATAGAAGAATTCCTTCAGTGCTTCTTCCTTCTTGTCCTTCCTGGACTGAGCTATCAATAGCTTTCCCTTCACCTCTGCAAAATCAAACAATAGTGAGTCTGCAACCAAGCATACAATCAATGACGCAATCAATCCTTGACTATCCAAACACTTTTCAAACAAGCAATCTTTGCCCTGTCAATCAAGCATTCTGATACAACCTTCTTTGAATGTGGGGCTAATCAATATTAAGCTCTGATACCACCTGATCTAAAAATGGGGCTCTTAGGTTTCTTGTCTAACTTACAAGACCCTCTCCCACTCCCAAAGCTTTAAATTTTACCAAGTCTATTTGATTAACCAATGCGGAAATAAGAAATGCTTGACAATATGGGCATATGCTTGTATTTGTTTCAGTTGATTATTTACTTTAAAATATGTTGTTTGTGCTGATATGGGAAGGTAAAAACAAACACATAATACAACAGTATAATATGGAGGTCACCCTGATATCTTAGGCTACATCTCCTTGAGCTCTAATCAACTCAATTAGGCTCTCTGGGATTATGGCAATAGTTCTTTTACAAGTGCTTACACTTAACTCCAATGTTTTATACAGGAACATTGGGCTCAGAACACCATCTTATCCCTTGGCTCTTGGAGCTCTTTAGCTTTCTAGCTCTAGCTCTTGGCTCTGGCTCTAGCTCTTGCTTTGGCTCTAGCTCTGAATCTAGCTCTGGCTCTGGTTCTGGTTCTTAAATCTCACTTCTGGTGCTCGCTTTGGCTCTTGGCTCTGGCTTCTCTAAGCTCTTTCTCCTGGCCTTTTACATGCCTCTCTGAGTCGCTCGACTTCCAAGCACCTCCAACAATAATATGCTGCTATCAATTGAGCTCTCTAGATTTTCCACTCGACCTTTGAGTGACTCCCAGACTCTCTGTGTATTTAGCATCTTCTTGTTGTTCGTTCTTTTTCTGCCTATTATAGTGAGATCTTACTCTGGCTTTCCTGCTTCCAGGTCTGCGTACTGCTTCCCAGGCTGCTCTCTTTTTCTCCCCTTTTACTCTCTATCTGTTCGTGGCTTAATGCCAATCCGTCTCATGATTGTTCGTTCCATGTCCTGACTCTTCGGATCACCTACCTTTGTGTTGGAATTCCCTGCTCTGTATCATCATCACTGTAACACTTCACAAAGAGGTGGCCACTTGTCTCCTCGTGAGCTGAGCCAACTCTTCCTCAAAAAATTTGTTACTTCGGTTACTCTATGAAATGATTCATCAGCCAACTCAGCGGTCCAATCAGACTTCAACCTCTATGTGCCGAAGCTTATTTTCTCCACTGAATCCGGTTTCCATCGGGCGCAATCTTCACCATTAGATCTGGGCCTCCAGATCCTACGGTTATCGCTCTTATCGTGCAGTTGACTTGCTTGGATGTTAGCCTGCGATGAGAGAATTTTTCTCTCTCATCCACTGGACACGCGTCAATCACTGTATGGCATCGTTGTGTCCTCTGACAATTTAGCTTACCATGCAAAATTCTTCCGATATTCCATCGGTTTTGGAGCACGGTACCTGCCTGTCACTTCAGCGCTTTTCCCATGGTTTTCGAGTCTTCCTTATGACCGTGCGCTCGAGGCTTTTCCTTCTTAGGTGTTTTGCCTAGCGATGCGCAATTAGAAATAGCCTATGCTTTTCTGTCTGAGCCTCCTAACTACATTTTTTGCGCCATGCATAGTCCCCATGGGCCACCAGTCAATGCGCTTCGATTGAATGTCCTCGTTGTTTTGTGCTGGCTGTAAATTGTCATTATTCAGAGGTTATTCCTGATAGGCTTCAACATCCATAAGACTTTAAACTTTGGTATGAGCTTTTACAGAGTTTGGGTAGCTTTAAGAGAGTTTAAGGATCCAATTTCAAATCACCCAAATTTTGCCTTAGCCTATTTTGGAGCCTCCCTACCAACCTTCACAACAGCTTCCCTTACTTCACCAAGTCCTCAAGCTTCAATGTCTTTCTTTCTCAAAGGCAACCTGTCGATCACAGTTTGATATTTTACCTTCACAGGCTACTCACTGGGACTTCGTCCAGCTATAGGCTAAGGAGCTTCCCCTTCAAAATTACGCATTTCTCGAGGGAAACTAGCCTTCCATCTAGAAATTGTGTAATCCTCTCTAATAGCTTGCTGGGCTCTAGGATTGTGAAATCCTTTCAGTCAACCCTCCCAGTAGGATTTGCACAAATTTTCTCAGCAGTAGGCCATTCAACCCAGGATTTTCATAAATATGGGCAACATTCAACTTCTCAACCCAAAAATTGCGCAAATCTCCTGGGTAATCAGCCCAACTCCCAGCTAGAAATGCACATTTTTCTCTAGCAGTAAAGTAGTCTCTTGCATGTACAATTGAGTTAATTGGTTCCCTCCAGGATTGAGCAAAATAGACTTGCGTGCATGGGTTTTTTCTCCCAAAGAAACATGCAAATGCATCCCTTGTTTCAGGGATCTATGTTTAGTAGTTGTAGGTTACATGCATGGAACAATTTAGAAACATCCCTCCAAGTGTCGCTTTCCCTATATTTGTGGCATGCCCGTCACAACCTCGATGTTATTAAAACTCATCAACTGGATGTTATAGATTCCATTCCTCACATCAACCTTGTAGCTCTTCCATCCCACATCACATATAGGAGCAGTCGACAAATTCAGCTCAGTTGTTTTGGTGTAAGATAGCTTCCCATGCCTTGTGTTGCATTTCTGTCACTTTTTGTGTATTCACTTATGTGAGTGTTGTTTGGTTGATTTCTTTGAATGCTTGTTGTTGTTTACATGTATTCTAGCTTTCCTTAGCCCTATTTCAATTTTCATTTCTATCTCACTGTTTTCGCATGCATGAAACTGTTTTGCACGGACGTTTGCCCAACCGGTGAATTGCCTCACCCACATGCATGTTGACCTATTTGTTGAATATTTCATTCATGTTTTTCAAGCACTATTAATCACTTCTACTATCACTTAGTATCACCATGCATTTACTGTCTTAGTTGCTTTCAGTTTCCCATCGATAAGTCGGGCCAACCTTGGCTCAGACTCTTCCTTCACCAAGGCTACATTGCACAACCTGGCGAAGGAAGGCTCACCTTCCTCTCTAAATTTGCACACTTCTGCCCAACACTAGCCTCTAGGACTATTTTGCACATTTCTGGAGGACAGTGGCTGCTTTCTCAAGAAATTGCACAAATTTGTCCTTGGGCTAGCAGTCCTTCCCAACTAGAATTGTGTAATGTGCAATGCCAGCAATCAACCAAGCTCGATTGTGCATTGTGTAGTTCCAACAATCAGTCAGTCTCTTAGCAGCTTAGACTATGCTTTGTAAAGTCTTGGTCGTCAGTCTTCCGACCTCCCAGCGAAATTGTGCAACCTTCATGATCATTCACCTAAGTATGTTGCAAGTCAGTTCTCATGTTCATTGTGGTTTTCGATTAACAGATTGCTTGCTGTGAGTGTTTCCATGTCTCTAGGTATCATAGGTGTTCATCTACCTCTCAATAGTATAGGTATAATGGCTTCTAGAAGAGCAGAGATGAAGACACCGTTTAGAGCACGCTTGGGGATGCAGTCGATCAAGTGCCTATGAGCTTGCCTACTCATGAAGACATCAAGTTGTTCGTGGACAAAGACATCAAGTAGTAGCATCACAAGGAGAAGCATCATAAACAATAGTTGAAGGTAGCATACAGAATTTATTGAATGCAATGAATGAAACGAACATAGGGAATGCAAGAGGAAGTTTGTTGACAAAATAGAGATGGAGAATAGTTGCAAGATCAAGTAGATCCACTAATAATGAAAGAAACTTTGGAGACTCAGGTTATGAAGTGATGACGTGACATGAAGATCATGCAAAGGTAGAAGATGGAACAAATAAGGAGTTGCATGTGTTGAAGCAGCAACTCAGGAAGAAGATGAAGTTGCACAGACATTCCAATGAGTTGTAGCAGGAACAAGAAAAGCATTGGGCGCAACATGCACTCTCAAATGAAACTGTGCTAGTACAAGTTAAGGATCCATCCTAGTAGTTGACACAAAGCAAACATGGTGAGTAGTGTTGTTGATCACATGCAAAGGATCCAGTTGCATGCATGTTATTGAGCACGTGCATGCAATTCAACTCATTCAACAAACTCACCAAGGTGAAGACAAGAAGCAATTCCAACTGGGGCTGAAAAAGCACTTTGACAAGTTGATGCACATGACCACCAACACACACTTAAATATCAGCACAAACAGTATGCATCAGTGTGTTGCCAGTTCAACGATACCCAAGAAGACCATGCACATGTTACCAGACGATTTGGATGAAGGGGTTGAAACAATGCACCGGTTTCAACGGAGGCAAGAGTTCGCTTTAGCAAGATGTCACCATGAGGTACATGCACACCATCACAGATGACCAATCTTGGCATCAGCTCACCAACTTCACCATCATAAGCATGTCAAAGATTTGGTCTCACCTGAGTGAAATAAGTGTCAGTGATGTCTTGCAAGGCTTGCTCAAGCCATGTTGTCTCACGTGAGTACATGTGCATTGTAATGTTGAGTCATGTCAAGTGTAAGTCAAGTGTCAATGGTTGGATGTAATAGTCATAGAGTAGGTGAAGAGCCATGAGGGTAGTTGAACTGTCATAAAGGGGAATGTTAAGGGTCACCCCACCCTTTGCTATAAATAGTCCCTCATAACTCATTGTATAGGCTTTTGGTAAGCCAAGCTTCTACTAAGACTATCTTGAAGAAGGATTGGACATTATTGTAACATGCCTTGGCTTCTCCACTGCACGAAGCTAGTACATCTCTTTCCAGGAGCAAGTGAATCTGGCTGTAATGTTCCATTGTTGGGACTAGTAGGTTTACATGGTGTATTGTATGATTGTGGCTTACACTTCTTTAATAATAAGAGCCAACACATTTTCATGCATATGTTGTTATTGTAGTTGGACTATTCCGGTTGCTTTAATGATATATGTTTTTTAACTCATGTACTTGTATATGAACTTATTTGTATGCAATTATATGAATCTTGTTGTTAATGTATTGCATATGTTGTTAATGTTTTCACCATCCATGTCGACTGCTCTGCCAGACATCAAAAATACCTTTCTCATGAACCTTGCTATATCAACCATCACACTTGTCTCAGACTAATCCTTGAGTGTTGTTCGTGTTATCTTACCTTGTTGTTGTGACTACCGCATTCGCGTGGACTGCTCCACCAAAAGATGTGCATGTCCTTTGTGTGGTGTGTTCCTAGCCGAGTTGGGACTGATCCCTTTCAACTTGGAACTCACCTTCACCTTCCTCTCCTTTTGAAGTGTTGAAGCCTCTCGTACACATTCCTCGACTCTCTTCATCAATCACACCCTTCCTACTGACAGAGTTATCTTCCTTGCCTCCGTGTGACATCGCGATCAAGGCATTACCTTACAATCCACTGCTAGGAATCCTACACCAAACGGTCTGAGTTTTAATTTGGACTTCTTACTGAGAAGATCCGCTTAAAATGTTGGCAGGTCCAACACTATCAACACCATCCTAAGATAGGAAATATTATCTCTAAGTTCATTGGAACACTAGTACAAAATGGATAATTAGTTACTAAAACAATGACTAATTTTTCATATAAATGGCCATTTTTCAGTTGGTGACTTGTAGCAGCTTTTACAATATCTTATAATGTGACCAACTTTTAGTCATTTTTAGCTTAGTCATTAATTAGTTGTCTCAATTTTATCGTCTAGTATTATATTTAGTCATAAATTTTGTTATTAATTTAGTCATTGATTTAGTTATTATTTACAAAATATACAACAAAATATATTACTATATGATCACCTCAGAAAACCAATTAATGACCAAATAAATATGACCAAAATGTTGGTCGTTTTATAAGATACTGTAAATTAGCTACTAATAGTCATATATATGCAAATTTTAGTCATCGTTTCAAACCAATTAATGACCAAAGAAATATGACTCAATTTTGGTCGTGTTATAAGATACTATAAATTAGCTACTAATAGTCATATATACACAAAATTTAGTTGTCATTTGTCACAAATTTATCATTTTTAATAGTAATTTATCATTTCTTGGTAGTTTTATATTCATTATATAAACGAAAAAATTAGTAGTTTATATTTCTTTCATTTATTTTCATTAGTAATCATTATAAACAACTAATTTAATCATATATTCATTTTATTTGTTTTCATCATTAATAATATAAACTACTAATTTAGTAGTTTTAGACTAATTTTATGTGTTTATTATTAATCAACATAAATTAATTAGTATGATTTTGCAACTAAATTAAAAAACGCCATACAATATGTACCAATTAATCTAATATGAAAATGCAAAGTTACATATGTTAATTACAATATTAAACAATATCAAGTGCAACTATAAATAATTCCAACCACATAAATTATATTATATGACATGTCAAGTATTACAATATGAGTTTACAACTTAATATTGGTTGGACTACAATTTAGACATGAAATGTTGTTTCATCACTACAAAACATTGTCATTGTGTTGTGAAGGCATTACTTGATCATCAATCTCTATGTGTGTGTCTTATG
>APFE030668183.1:39756-77134 GCA_000404065.3 Pinus taeda | reverse complement strand
TGCAAAGACCAACTGCTCAAGCAATTCCATCTTATCCTGGGTATGCTCAGCCAAGCCTGAATCAACAGTTGCCTTTTGTGGCAACTTTAGAGTTACCAGATCTAAATCAACTAACGAACGATCCAATTGCGTACGCCCCTTGGTGGCCGATGATTTCGCATAAACTTCCGTCTCATATTCCTAAATTTGATGGAAATCCGGGTGAAGACCCATCAAATCATGTGATGACCTTTCATCTGTGGTGTTCATCCAACACCCTCAATGATGATTCGATCAGACTTCACCTCTTTCAGTGAACGCTAACTGGTCCAGCAGCAAAGTGGTATATCGAATTGCCTAGAGCTTCGTTTGATAACTTCAGTACCCTAGCCACAACCTTTTTTACCCATTTTCAGTTACCCATAAGGTACGAAACAGGAACTGAGCTACTTACCAATTTCAAACAAACGATGGCCACTCACATATCTGATCATATTCATGAATGGCGATGTCGTCATAGAATGGTAAAAACGTATGTTCCTGATCAGTTATTGGCTGAATGGTTTATTAAGTCTTTGTTACCCGCTATTACAGAAGATGTGGCAAAGGGAGGAGTTGTCACTAAAGAGCAAGTTATTTCTCATGCACAATATCTAGACTTGATTTATACTCAGTCTGGCATGCTCTACGATAAAATCCCTGATGCTCCTAGACAAGAATTTTCTGTTCCTCCCCCTCCTAAATCAAACAAAGACTCTCATGCCGGCGATGGCGTGATAGGTACGAAAAGCACTAAAACCGTAAAGGCCACGTTGAAAAATGCCCGTATGGTTTCGAGTCAAAATGAAAATGAGGAACTTCTAGCCTCAGAAGTAAATGCCGTGTTGACAGACAAAGGCAAAGAACCCAAGCAACTGGGAGGCAAGAAGAAAAAACAAGGGAAGAAGAAGAACCAGGATGACTCATCTCCTAAAAAATCTTTTGCAAAACCTTATGGGGATAAGAAACCAAAAAGTCCATGCCATATATGTGACGAGGATCACTGGACCAGAGACTGTCCATATAAAGATGAACTTAGAAAATTCTTCAAAAGTTCAAAAACCTCGGCTGTATTGACTGATCCGTTTCCGAACCTAGGAACAAATCTGGTTGCTAGCAAAAATGCTTGCCCGTCCCAAGTGCTAATGTTGTCGGTTTCAAAGAAATTGAATGATGCTCTCATATCGACAAGGAGTAAAGATTACGGGAATCCACAAATGTTGAACAACAAGGATAATGATCAACCTAGTAGTTCAAGAACAACTTCGACCGAAGTTGTGCCACCCATCATTCCTGAATTAACAATAAAACCGCCAAAGGGAGTAGTACACAAATCGACGTTTAATCCTCGTGCCAGAGCAACACAACATTATAATATAGTGGAGGATTTAGCCCAATCGCCCTCCACGATGTCGACTCTTGAGGTACGGCAAAATTGCCCCTCCCAAAAGTAGGCTTTATTATCAACAATAGGTGGGATCGACCCAACGGATTTCAATCTTGTATCTTTTAATCACAAAGGATACGACCCTCAGTTACCAGCTCAACTAGTTTTCCTCATTCAAGTGAAAGCCCTCAACAAAACTGTTCATAGAACAATTATTGATGAGGGGGCATCAACATGTATCATGTCGATGAGTTGCTGGAAAACTCTGGGGTCTCCATCCTTGTTGTGATCGTCGACAACATTGAAAGCATTTGATGGATGAACATACACCCCGTATGGGATACTAAGTAACTTGCAAGTCGAACTAGGGGGAAAAATAGTAGAAATCGATGTTGAAGTCATCGACGGAAACCTCGATTACAACATCCTACTAGGAAGACCCTGGATATATGCCATGGCAGCTGTTGTGTCGACCTACTTTAGGAAAATTGCATTTCCTTCCCAAGGAGAAATTACAAGAATCGACCAAAAAATTTTTCTCCCCAACAGTTTGCAAGTTACGGGAAGCATTCCGATGATCCATGGAAGCCCTAACATGCTTCACAATATCAGAGTAGGCCTACTAAAAGACCCCACATTAATGGGAACTTTTATCCTACCGCCTCCAACCAATTTGGCGGAAGTGGCTAACGTAGGAACCTGCAATATGATATCTTCCGTTCAAAAGATGTCAGAAAATGATGTTAAAATGGATCATCTACAGGTATTGCCTCTAACCCCACTAGAAATATTATAGTAATCAATGTTTTCAGCATGGGAGGCAAACCCATATCAACGCTCATCAAGCGTTTGGATAGATAGGTCTGAGGAATATGGTACCCCTTCAGATCCTTGGTCGCAAGTACACTCTATAGACGAAGGAATAATTCAATCGATGATGATTGAAGGGGCACCATGGGAATATTACCACCATCGTTCCCATCTTCTGAACTGGAAAGAAGATAATTCCAGGAACCTAGACCATCCTTCAGTATTTGAATTTCTGATGAATACTGTAAATACGGTGGATTCCGAGAGAAACCTATCCAATGTTGAAAATACTACCGCCATAAATATCTCAACCAAAACAGATGTTGTAGAGAATATTCATGTCGACAAATCTTGTTCATCTTCAGAACTGGAAATATATAGTGCTCTATTTCGCGAGTTTAGAGATGTCTTTGCTTGGTCATATGATGAACTGCCAGGTATTGACTTGAACATAGTTGAACATGAAATTAAGATGTATCCAGATGTCAAACTAGTACGAAAATGGCTACGGCAGGTGCACCCCAAGAAAGCAGTTGCCATCAAGGCGGAAGTTGAAAAAATCCTCCATGCTGGTTTTATTTACCTGGTTCCTCTGACCGATTGGGTATCGAATATTGTTCCTGTGATGAAGAAACAAGGAACAATTAGAGTGTGCGTCGATTACAGGGATGTAAATTAAGCTTGTCTGAAAGACAACTACCCTACACCCTTTATTGACCAGATAATTGATGAATGCGCCGGATGCGAAATCTTTTCATTTATGGATGGATTTTCTAGGTATAATCAAATAAATATCTACCCACAGGACCAGTCAAAGACTGCATTCATTTGTCTGTGGGGCACATTCGCATATCACAAGCTACCCTTTGGTTTGAAGAACGTAGGGGCAAATTTTCAGAGAGTAATGAACTATGCTTTCCATGACATCAAGAACATCGTTCAACCATATCTCGACAATCTTCCAGCTCATTCGCGAAAGTGGACCAATCATCCGCGGCATTTGAGAGCGATATTTCTACGTTGCCGACACTACAAGATACGAATCAATCCACACAAATGCGTGGTTTGTGTCAGTTCTGGTCGTTTACTTGGCTTCGTGGTATCCAAGGATGGGATTCATCTCGACCCATGCAAGGTTCAGGCAATCATCGATTTGCCTCCACCTTCAAACTTGCTTCAGATTCAGAAACTCCAAGGGAAAGCAAACTTCCTTAGGAGGTTCATTCCAAATTACGTCGAAATAGCTAAAGGTTATACTTGTCTATTGAAAAAAAAAGTACCCTTCGTTTGGGATTAGGTCGTGCAAGCTTCCTTTGATGCTTTAAAGAAATCTCTAATAAAAGCGTCATTAATGTATGATCCTGATTATCAAAAAGACTTTAACCTATATCTGGCTGCAGCAGATACGACCATAGAAATGGTTTTAGTTCAAGAGGATAATGGAATTGAACATCCTATATATTATTTAAGCCGAAACTTAAATGATACGAAAATGAAATACTCCTATGTTGAAAAGCTAGCCCTAGCAGCTGTTCAAGCGATACAGAGATTTCGACACTACGTCCTCTTCAGAAAAACTACCATTTTATCAGATTGCAACCCCATGACTTATATATTGTCGCGACGTTGCTCGGGGGAAAATACAAAAAGATAGCAATTCTACAAGAGTTTGATTTGGAATTCAAAAAATCCAAATCAAAGAAAGCCCTGGTATTCGCGGAGTTACTATGTGATCTCCCATCGTCGTCCAACGATGCAACATCCGAAGAAGCAATCGTGGATGAAAATTTGTTTCTGATATCTTCAAGTGATCCATGGTATGGATATATAATCGTCTATCTCCAAACACAAACATATAGGTCTAATACCTCATGCTCCGAACAACAATGAATTCGATACCAAGCGAAAGACTACGTGATCGTCGGTGATACCCTTTACCGTCGTGGTATCGATACAGTTCTGCGGAGGTGCCTCACCCATGAGGAGGCCGAAAAAGTCATGAATGATTGTCATTCAGGCGCATGTGGGGGGCATCAATCTGGTTATGCTACGACGCAAAAAATTTCGCGAGTAGGATACTTCTGACCAACAATGTTCAAAGATTGCATAACCGTAGTTAGAAGTTGCCATGCTTGCCAAATTTTCGATAGCAAAACCAGACGATCACCCGCACCGCTGCAACCAGTAGTTGCTGTTGGGCCATTCGGCAAATGGGGCATAGATTTCATGACATGTAACCCCACCTCGACCGGGGGGCATGGGTATATCATAGTCGTGGTAGACTATTTTACCAAATGGGTCGAGGCGATGCCTACATTAAACAACAACGGCGAAACGGTTGCCCTTTTCTTTTTTTAATCATGTAGTATCCAGATTCGACGTTCCACAGGCCATAGTCACAGATCATGGATCGCATTTTCGCAATCACATGATGGTTGAGTTGGCTGCCAAATTAGCACTGTCTCACGACAACTCTACTCCTTACTATCCGCAAGCTAATGGACAGGTTGAGGCAATCAACAAGGTCCTAAAGCGCATGTTGCAAAGGATGATCGGAGTCCACAAACAGAGTTGGCACCTGATCCTGTACTCGGCCTTGTGGGCATACTGGACATCGGTGAGAAATGCAACCAGTTTTAAACCTTTTCAACTTGTGTACAGTCTGGAAGCAATCTTACCGGTTCAATGTGAAATCTCGTCCCTCAAACTCGTAGTCGACCTTCTCCCCGAAACCTCAAAAGAAGAGGCTCGTTTCTTGGAACTAATCCAATTGGATGAAACCCATAATGATGCTGCTTCAGCTAATGAAGCTCATAAGAAACGAGTCAAAGCATAGTTTGACAAAAATGTCAAACCTCGTGTCTTCTCAAAAGGTGACCTAGTCCTACTTTGCAACCAGGAATCCGATAAGTTGGGAGCAGGGAAATTCAAATTGTTATAGATGGGTCCCTATATTGTTAAATGTGTATTAGCAAAAGGATCCTACGAGTTGATGGACTATGATGGGATTCCACTGGCGCAACCTCGCAACGGGTTGTACCTCAAGCGTCACTATGCTTAATTCCACGTAGTAATCCTCATGATTTTGTTACATTTTTGTTTTCGCTAAGAGCAATTATTTTGGTTAGGTAATCCAATTTTTGCATTCATTTCAGATGTCGAACCTACTGGAATCATTCGTTGGATATGCCGACGGAGAGAGTCGTAGTTCGCGGAACTTGTCTTCTGCGGCATGGGCCATTTTCGATCCCAGTGGCGAGTTAGTAAGTTTCAGAGGGGTATGTATTGGTCGGTCAATGAACAATATCGCTGAATACAATGCGTTGATATAACTCCTCTCTGATGCCATCGCACATGGCATATTCTGACTGGTCGTCAGGCTAGACTCACAACTCGTCATTCTACAACTCACTGGCATCTATTCCGTACGGAATCCAGCCATCTATCGCATGTTCCTACGAGTCAGGATTTTGGAAAGACAGTTTGATTTCATTCAATATCAACATATTACCAGAAGTTTAAACACATTGACAGATTCATTGGCAAATTATGTGTTAGATAGACATTTGCAACATTTATAAAAGAGAAGCATCACATCAATATATGCAGCAGGATCACGTAACTTAACCAAAATAAAGCTCCGAAAATCAAAAATATATATAACTATTTATAGTTTATACATAATGTTCTGTAACCAAGACAAAAATCGGTCAAATGACCCAAAACGCGAAATGCTAGGGGGCACCCTAGTCTAATGATGGTAGTGATAACAAGTCACCGCCTGTGCAATCATGCGTAAAAGCCTAGTCCATCGACTCAGTACTCTAGTAGTATGTCGTTGTAACCATAGAGGTAGCTCGTCGGTCCTCACGTCCAGGATACCAAGGGTGGGACCCTGGATCTGGTCCTGTAGTGCTGAAAGAGTCTCGACCACGTCAAGGTCATGAAGGATGGCCCTCCCCACAGCCTCTCCTGCCGGAGCAGCCGCTGGGTCTCTGCGGCATACTGCCGGTCGAACTGGTCCAATATCTGCATGAGCACATGAGTTTTGATTAGTCTTGATCAAAGAAAGCATAAGAACATCATAAGAACAATAAACAGAGATATGGTCAGAAGATTTACCCATAGCACCCCACTGCTCGCCGGCCGGCAGCACCAAATCCAGGTCACCCCGGAAATCCATGCCAGCATATGGAAACTTGGCATAGACCATCTCCTGACGATCGAACCACTCGAAGAAAGTATTAGAAAAGGAAATCTAAGGCTGGCAAGCATGTCGAGACATGAGGTCAACCCATCTTTGCATCCGTGGTTCAGTCGGTGGAGGTAGGCCAAGTGAGATGTACTGCAGCTGCATCAGTGGGATCCTCTCCAAAGCGAAAGCGGTCAAAATAGAACCATAGCCGAAGTTCTTGGATCTTCCGCTTTTCACCTTGGTCAGTTGTTCTTTCATCACAGAGAGTACTGCATCACACCAGTTGAACACCTTCGGTTCAAGGCATTCCAAAGCATACTGCATGTAAGACTTGTTAGCTATGTGAAGAGAAAAACTACCAGCCAATCTAGCAAAAGTGAACAGAATTGTCCACAAGGGCCGGTCAGTGACATCTCAGATATTGATCTTGCCGTCTGTACTCGGCTGAGATCCCTCTCTACAGTGCCGGCGAATATACTCCCTCACGGACTCACCCCCATGGGCAGAGCCCGATAATGAGAGAGGGGCACCATGCCTCGATAAACCGATCAGAAAATAGATGTCCATGACAGTCAAGGGGATCGATTTGCCCCTAATCTGGAACACCTGGTTGATAGGATCCCAGGCATTGACGAAATATTGCAATAAGCTTATTTGTTGCCTCATGCTAGAGATACGGAAAAACTTCAACAAGCCACAGTTCCGCAATGCAGCTACTATGCCTGGATCATGTAAAGCAACAGTGTCCTCTTCTTCATGCTCACGTTCTCGCCATGTAACAACCATTTTACTCCGATGAATCTCTGAAAAACAAACAAGAGAAGAGTCAGGATCTTCATTTGGTAAAAAACAGGAAAACATCTATGAGAAAACTGTACAAAAAGTTTCCTCCTTGCGCCCATCGCACCCCAGTAAGTGTATTGGGAGTGATGCATACTGACTAGTCAGTGAGAAGGCCGGTATGCATTGCACCTTTCGATTAAGGAAGGGTGCGATGGAGCCAGGGTGAGTTGTTCAAACCCCAGAGGCTTAGCAGAGCAAGGAAATAGGCTCAGAATTCAAAAAGAAAAGAATGCAATTGAAGAGCACAAGTTTAGCTCCTACCTGGTCTAGATGGCGTCAAAAATTGTCCATAAAATCTCCCTGAATCAGCTAGTGAAGATCGGGGGGAAAAACACCTCCAAAGCTCCAACAAACCAAATTCAAATGAAATGGTAAAATGAGAGGTAAAAGTCACTTTTAATTTACCATTCATGTAATTCGAGTAAAATATTAGTGTTCTTAACTCATTTATCAAGCATATGTTTTCATTTCTAATCGGTTTGATGAAGCAAATGAACAGGTAGTACAATCTTTGAAAGAACAAAATGCTATTGGCGAATCAAGGAATCAATGACCATTATCACGAGCAGTTTTAACGCATAGTTCAAGCTCATTAAAAATTAAACATAATCCATGAGCAAATGTTTCCCCCAGAGTTTAAGCTCATTAAAAATGAACTGGTAAATAACCATTGTGAATGCCTTATCGCCAACTTTTGAGCCTTGGTCGTGTTCTCATCATCACCTACACTCTGTTTTCAGCCAATCATTCACCTCCATTTGATTGTTTACCCTTTCAAGGAACATCTACGAAGAGTGATTCTACTAGCCATCCTTGTGACACTGCCATGATTGGAAAATTCCAAACCTTACCTGGAATCAACTGCTACTCGAAATCATCACTCATTCCTCGAAAACGAGTCTCCTTTAAGCTCTTTTCAACTGACTCGTAAAATATGAAAAGGTTGTTGAGTGATTGGCCTCTCCGGCTCATTAAAGTCATCAGAAGTGCCATCCCTCCTCTAGATTTTAATCTTTTTGGACCTGAGGGATTGTTACACAAAAAGATCGAGCGCTTGTCTTGTTCGGCTCATTAAAACTATCGAAAATTTATCCCTTTCGTATTATTTTACACTTTTTCGGACTTAAGGGATTATACAATGAAAAAGAATCTTTGGAGTCTCCTTTCCATCCCTTTCAGGCTCTCTAAAATTGAAAAGGACCGAGTTATCTTTGTCGTTAAACTCGTTAAAACCGAATAGCGACAAACTCATCCAAATGGACGAGAACGAGTTTCACTATCGCTAGACTCGCTAAAATATAGTGACAGGTTCGCCCGAAGGGCAGATTATAGAACAAGCATATGTTATCCTCCTCGAGCTTGACAAAAATAAAGAGGTACTGGTCAGCAATGTCTGGGGAGAATTGGGAAGAAAACTTGAAAAAACTTTATTGGTAGAAAGTTGCTCTTGAACATGACACTTTCCTTCCGCATCCAAGCTGGGTTGGGTTGTTCCGTTCACTGGTCATATCACCATTAGTCCGTCACACCATCCATCTTTGGGGTTAATGCTACCAATCCATCGTCAATGTCACCGATATGTTCAAGAGAATTCATTCAGAAAATTCGCATGCGTCTCACCCACTGCAATACATTCATGCTCCATTCTTTTCATGACCGCCACCTTGAACACTATATCATCAGATTATTTTCCCCTCCAAAATCATTTGCTTTGTTCCGTGTCGTAGATGTGGGATTCATTAAGGCCCTCCTACGATGGGTCACTTCTTGTCGACATCAACTCATTATCCAAGAAGTCGACCTAGGAACAACCCTTTCAGTACTTTGAAGCTTGCATGCCTCAATGGCAGGTTTCTCACTTTCGACGATAGGTTTATATTAACGGCCTTCGATCGAGAGATTTTGTGTGGTGTTCGACGCCAAGTCCTTTTTCACACCACACGAATTGTACTGTAGTACCTTGAGGGTCATTTTCATTATTGGTGATTCCTCTCACGCCTGTTAACAACTTACATCATTGGCTGGTAATCAAGCGATGTCTTTCCATGTTCGACTCCAGAACATTTTTCACATGGATCAAATGGTACTCCGAGTGAAGATTGAATGAGTTTTGAAGACTCCAGATCTAGTTTCATCCATCCGGGCTGCGGTATATTCAGGAATATAAAGACATCAAATGTACAGCATTGTTGAATAGATGATCATCCAAATCAAAGGATGATGAGTCCGAATCATCAGTCTGCCACACAGACGATTGTCTGTCCTATGTACATGAAAATGAATTTATAAAGCTAAGCATGGGAATGCCCGCCTAAGCTAGATCATGAAAAAAAATGTTGTCAAGATAATGTATTGTATTGTATATTATTACAGGTCGCCTCCCAGCTCGAAAAAACTTCGGATCCTCATGGTAAAGCATTTCACCTGACATCAAAAGATTAACGACCTCATGCTTTAGGGGGCAACTGTTACAGACATTTTTGGGCACTTCAACCTCAATCATAAATGTCCATAAATTGAGGGCTCCTAAGTCCCTAAAAGTGTTGCTTCATTGCCTAAAGGAACAAGGTCAGCTGATTGCATCATCTCCCAGAAGTTCTCCACTAAAAACTGCTCAGAAATGGTCAAAACTGGACGATACTGAATACCCAGTGCAGAGGGTGTGATGCATATCACTTTCCCAATGTAAAGGGTGTGATGCATACTAAATGGCCCCTTTGTAGGGTGCGATGGTCAGGAATGGACAAATGGTATGGACAATTTGCGAGGTGGAAGATCATGGAATCTTCCAGAAGCTTCCCCTCTGACACTTGCCTCTCTGTTTTCGACCAGGGATGAGTAAGATATCATCATTCGCCAAGTGGAATCAAGAACTATCAGAGAGAGGACACTACTCAAGACCCTAGAAGATGACTCACCCCCCTACAATCATCTATATATGGATCCCTCATCACAGAGATCCAGAGGCTGGAATCTTGTATCTTGTAGAGAAGTGCTGTTGGTTTTCTGGTGTAACTTCATAGTGTTGGGGACCTAAGCTTTACTTGAGGTGAGAGGGCTTTCTTGCGGAGGATGATCTGGTCAGAACATATGGTTGTAATCCTCTTGCTACTCTTGATCTTAATAAAGCTATTCAAGTTTTCCTCCATATTCTTGTATGTTTCATTATATATGCATTTGTATGGTTAACACATATCTGGTCGTGTGTTATTTATGAATATAGATCTATGTTCTTCGATAGTAGTATGTTGCTTTGATTCCACAGGTGCTCTTTGAAGCTGGGCAGACGAAGAAGAAGCAGCAAAGGTCTATCAGGAAGGAGAGGAATCAAATAAGGAAACCAAGCGCAAGACTAAGGTTGGTCTCCTTTGTTCCACTCTTATCTATTTTCATAAAAGAAAGCGAAAGTAGACTTTACTTGTTTGTTTCTAAGATAGCTACCAGTCTTAGTGGGAATAGCAGCTCCGAGTGGACACTATTCCCAGTAACACACATGCCTAAATAATGTGATACATTTTCATGTTATAAAAACCAACTTACATGATTTTCTGTAATAATTTGAGTTGTAATTGTAGTGATAATCATCTAAGAGAAGCAATAGTCAAATAGATACATAAGAATTGACATGTGTCCCTCTCCTTGCCCATCGAGTAAATTAAGTTCTTAATTTCTAGATATACATCCTTTATAACATGATAAAAGTGAATTAGGTTTATGCTCGATTCCCTTAGCTTTATTGTCAATTGAATTATATTGGGCATTGTTTCTTACACATATCATTAATATCAACAACCAGAGGAAAAAACATCTAGGTCATTCGACCCTAGCCTACATCAATGGTACAAAATTCATGACCACCCTCATCTCCATAAATATATAGAGTAATTATCATACCCATTCTAGTGCCAACAATGATCTCTGCCTAGTAAGCTTCCCGTTTGATTATTTCTTTGAAGCAATTTTAATGAAAGTTTTGATATTACTATATATAAAATTAGTAGAAAATAATGGATAAAAGGTGGTAAATTGGTCAATGGGCGGGGGATCATGATAAGTAAAATAATTTTTATCACTCGTTAATTAGCCATATTGGCCATAACTTTAGAGTTTGAATGACAATAATATTTCTATCTACCCTAAATCAAAATTACTTCCTACCGACTTTGTATCTTTTCCTTCTATAGAATAATTGGTACAAGCTAGATCCTGCACGCACATATTAATATGTTCAAACCAAATTCAATATTAAGGCCAAGAAAATTAACAAGATCATTAGAACTGCAACCTACGTCCTCTATATGTTGCTCCAATCAAAGAATGAAACTCTTAAGCTATTTTTGGCTAATACATTTTTATTGGATTAGGAATATAACTTGTGATAAGTGCACTCCTTGAGTGAAGTTCTCCAAGCACTTTTGATCAACCCTTGTGTAGTTTGATGCAATGAGTATCACTATTTCCAGATAAAATGAATGGCCATGTCAGGATGCTTATAAAAACAGTGATGGGATGATCCTTATTCCCTTTGAATCAAATGGAGTAGTAAAGTGGAAGAAAATGATTCAAAACCATTAGCCAGAGTAGTCCTAAGTTTTAAGGATATAAAACTACTACAAATTACATGTGTAGACACCCTAGGATGATTGGATTCCCTTCTTAATACATATGAACTCCACATACTTTCTTAGTGAGGAGACTAAGAGTAGATAAAATTTAGATAACATTATGTTATCAAAGTACTCACTTTAGAATTGACTTAGAATTATTTTGTACTTTGAACTAATAAATATGTATATGTTAATAAGAATAATATTTTCTACTCATGAATTGCATGCATGTGTAATTTGTACCTAAACCTCAAAGATCAAAGAAAATTCAATTGTAGAACAAAGATTTGGTTGCAAGTCACTTTTGGGGAGGAAGGTCAATTATAACAATATCCAATTATGCATGTTGAATAGTGATGATAAGTTGTAACTATCAAGTAGCATATATTCCACATAGCTAACATACATCAAGAGTGGATGGTTATCACATTTCATATTTTATCTAATGTAATCATTGATAATTAACCTAGATTGGAACAATATGAATGGTACACTTTCATACAATTTAGCATAGAAAATAATCTAGAGTTCACAAATACATAATAGTTACTCGAAAAGAGAAATGTGATATGCAAAGTGGGATTTTATAATATATGATGGGAAGCAAAATGGTGGTGAGAAATATCAACAACATCATCACATTCATATATACATAATTGTCTATAAAAGCTACAAAATGGTGGTGTGGAATGTTATGAACATCTCCATATTCACACATACACAATTGTTTATAATAGTTGCTTAGGAAATAGTGATAATTACAACATAGAAATTCAATTCTATATATAAAGTAATATAAAGTCATCAAACTTATTGCACCAAGAGGTACTGAAGCCAATATGAAAGAGATGTTGTGCTGTCCTATCCTATCTTGTTAAATATTTTGGCTAAGTAAAATTATAATAATAACTATAACTATTATTAAAACATCTTTACTTTATCAAATTACATAAAAATAAATAAATTGATTAATTAAAATAATTAATAATTAAACTAGCATAGATCCATCTTAACTCTAGATCTACAAAGGGTGTGACGGATCAAATCCTTTGAGGTTGAAGCCTCTTTTAGAGTAAAAAGAGATTTGATCCCACTTAGCTCTTAATATATCAGAATTAAGATGGATCTAACTTGATTTAAAACCATATAAAAACTCTATAATCAAAGTCATAATAATATTGCATATTTATTTAATAAAAAACAAAATTATTTAATTAAATACAATTTTTTCAAAAAATTCATAACCAATTAAAATTAAAATCCAATAATATACCAAATAAATTAAAAAATATTATTTTAATTACAATAAAATAATATTTAAATTTACATATTTATATTATTATAATCCACTATAATCACTTAAATCAACTAATTATAAATCAAATTAATATATTAATGCAAAAACACAAAAAACAATTTACTTTCCCATTCCTGTACTAATTTATTTTCGCATATTCCAACTAATTTTAACGGTCAAACAACTAATTAATCTCATTAACAATGAAAGAACTTAAATAACAATTATATTTTAAGATAAATATACCACGCAATATACACAAAAACAAATAAAAATTAAATCTCCACCCAAATATGTGTGATTATGTGACATATCACTAACATAATCTCTATCACACATAATATGTGTTATCATATCGCACATAACCTATACGTAATGTACATAAAATGTGCTATAACTCCGACCTACATTACACATAACTTGTATGTGGTTATGTGACCTATCTATCAACATCATCTCTACACACATAATATGTGTTATCACATAACCTGTACGTAATGTATTGATCAACATGATCTCTATCACAGATCAACATGATCTCTATCACACATAAAATGTGCTAAGACGATAACGTCATCTCTTTCACGTGGTTTGATGGTGATATCAGTCAACACCTTAACCTATATAACGGTGCTGTGAGTGTAATGTTGATATATGTCAACACTTTAACCTAAATGTGTTATATAGATGATATATGTTGTATGTGATGTCTCTCAGGTTTAAATGTATTCTATCAATCAACGCAATCTCTGTGACACATACCATTTGTTTTATTCATCAACGCGGTCTCTGCCCAGGCGTATGTGACACATACCATGTGGTGTATCTATCACCGCGGTCTCTGCCCAGCAGTTTAATGGTCTTCTCTGTAGCTCCTTAATCTACGTATGGAAACTGACATCCTGGATAAATGTTGATGATTGGCACATTTAATGAATAATTGTGACCTAGTGGTATTTCTTTTTTCCCTAGTGTAATGAATAAATGTGACCCAATGGTATTTAGTATGGTTGGATTTGGTGACATTTACATTACAAAAAGCCTTAATAAAATACTTAAAATACTTAGGTAATTTTAAAATTTTAATTTAATTATGAGTAATTATTAAATGAATATTATAGATTTAATTTTTATTTAATATTTTTATTTTTAGTTAAATTAATTAATTAAAAAAATCATATAAATATAAACATGTGTGAAATATAATTTACAATATTTAGATATATAATATTAATAATTCAGGATATTATAACAAAATCTATATACATATTAAAAATCTTTATAATAAAATAAAGTTAAATTTTGATAATATATATTTTATTTTACTAAAAATATTTTTAATTAACAATATTAATATATATATTTTTATGTTTTTTTTTTAAATGTAAAATGATAAGAGTTTTGATACCATCAGCCATTTAATTTTTTGTGGCCGGCTGCGTTAATAGGATAAATGTACAAACTGGACTAGTCAGGACTCAGAAGGTCGTCGTCCAAAATTCGATTTAAAAGGAAACATTTAATGTCACAGGCGTCACGATTCACGTCCGGATCAAAATTTTGGCAAACACTGTTGTGAGTAGCTAAAATAAAGTGCTGCGTGTCAGTAACTGCGATTGTTTGGGTGGCGGTTACTGGTGGTGCATCTACAATGAAAGAGCGTGAATAACTGCGATTGGTGAGCAGGTGTTACGGCGGTTAATTCCTGTTAGAAAAAAGCAAAAACCTAAAAGCAAGAATTGCCATCAAAGCTGCCATCCTTCAGAAATCGTTAGTAAGCGGGCTTTCGATTCAAACCCTAAAGGTATAAGGATAAACTATTATCCAGTGTTTTGCAATTGGGTGTGGTTATTTTTATATTTGAAAACACTATTTTTAAAATTTTAATTTAGTTATGAAAAATTATTAAGTGGATGATAAAGAGTTAAATACGATGGACTGTAATCTATATTTATGATAGTGTAATAAAATATATTTAAAAAGAATATAATAAATTATTTTATATCTTAATTTGTTTTTATAATAATTAATAATGATTTAATATATTATTTTATTTATTTTTATGATTTTTAAAATTTTAAAGATGTAAAATATATTTTTATTTTTGATATTGCAATAAAATATATTTAAAAAGAATATAATAAGTTATTTTATATTTTTAATTTGTTTTATAATAATTAATAATGATTTAATATATTAATTAATTTATTTTTATGATTTTTTAAATTTTAAAGATGTAAAATATATATAAAATAATATTTTTAATAAATCTATACTGAAATTTGTTTTCACTAATAGGTTTTTTAAGAAGGTTTGGAGTATGTTCCAAAGTTGTTTTTTTTGTTAAGAGTTAGTATTTTTAGGAAGTAGGTTAAAGGCCCAAGATTTATAGGTATCTGGCAAGAGTGAATGCTGCCTCCTCTTCACAAGAGGGCTACTCCAGGTGTTGTTAGCATGCATTCGTTGTTAGCAATCATAAATGGTTGTTTTCACTGTTGATTTGACAACTAAATTATAATAGATTGGTGCTGTTGTTTTCCTTTAATAAGGGTGATGAGTCAGCATGCATTAGTTGTTAACAACCAGAAATGGTTGTTTTCAATGTTGATTTGACAACTAAATTATAATAGATTTTTCCACAATCCAGTAAGACAAAAATACTTAAAATTAACAATAAAAATAAACAAATATTTCCCAATATTAGAGAAAAATCAATTAAAAAAAAAAAAAATTGTCTTATCCTGGTTTTCGCATGCAGGTTTGGGAATATGTAAATTAACATTTCGCTGTGATCCTCTGCATTAAAATTTTGGAATATTCTAAAGTCAATACAGCACATATATGAAGCACACTAAATAAATAATTTGAGTGTCTTGAAGCATAATTGATAGCGTGGATCCTTTCACCACGATGAACACAAAGACATTGCAGTAGAAAGCAGGGAAAGAATCAGACAAGAAGATCATTTTCTAGGTGACTTGTCCATCGTTACGATTTTAAAATGTCAGTGGATCTTATTAATTATGAATGGTATAACGGGGTCTTTTTTGAATTAAGAGTTTGAGTTCAAAACTTTCCGCAATTTTAATGTTTACCCGTTTTTGAAAGTGTCGAATATATATATATATATATATATATATATATATATATATATATATATATATATATTATAAAAATAGAAAAACTAATTCACTAAATTCTAACCAAATATACCCAAAGGTAAAATGTTTAAAGCAGGGCTTTCCTTTTTAAAAGAGAGATCAGGTTTCTCCCACGCCCGCGTTCACCGTCACGGCGAAGCTTATGGGTAAGAGAAGAAAGTCAACTTGCAACGGCAGTTTTGTTGCGTCTCTTACAGCAATTTCTTAATTTAGCAGTATTCAATCTGAACCGGATAGTATGGTACGCATATATTTATTTTTGGCAATTTTGTTAATTTTGTTATTCATTCATTCTATATATATAAAATTCACCCTCGTTTCACTATAAAGATTTTTTAATTTATTAACGAATTTTGTTATAATTTTTTAAATCTATAATTTATTATATCACAGGTTTAAAAAATCACATTTCATATTATATTTTTTTAATTAATTTATTTATTTTAAAGGGAAAAATGGTATAATCATTATCAATTTTTTGATATAGGATTACTATTAAGAATATTCTAAAATATTATGTAAAGATTAAGTCTTTACCATTCATTTACTAATTACAAGTATAAGTTTACTTGACCCACAGCCCAAAAGATCAAATCTTTCAAAATAGACACCTCTTTCTAAATGAAAAAATTGATGAATTTAAGAATGAGAGATCAAAACCCTGGACACCAATTTCTAAATTCAAAAATTGATGAATTTGGGATCAAATCCTTCAACATGGACACCTCTTTCTAAATGCAAAAATTGATGAATTTAATAATGAGGGATCAAATCCCTCAACATGAACACCTCTTTCTAAATTCAAAAATTGATGAATTTAATAATGGATGGTATACTAATAAAATATTTTAACTATAAAAGAAATCTATTATTTTATTATTAACTAATGGAATAATTGAACAACTCCAAACTGAAAATATAATAATTTTTTAACTTTAATTAATTTATTTTTCTCTATATAAAATTGACAATAAATTATATTATTTATAACTGATAATAAAATAATATTATTTATAATTGATAGTAAAATATCTTCAAAGTGAAAATATAAGAATTTTTTAAACTTTAATTATTTTATTTTTCTTTATATAAAGTTGATATAAATTATATTATTTATAACTTATAATAAAATATATTTTTGTTATGAGCAATATTTTTGTTTTAAATGTTATATGTACGATGAATTACCATCTTTTATAATATAATAATATTAGTTTTACATGTCATTTGTGAGTTTCATACTAAATAATATAATATTAGTTTTACATGTTATTTGTGAGTTTCATATTAATTAATATAATGAAGAAATTACATATATCTCTCATATAAAGCTTGATGTAAAATAAAGGTGAAATTGAAGTATTTTATTTATAACCTATATTGATTGTTTTGGTTAATAATACTTTTTAATTAGTTAGATGTCATTTGTTAACTCCAAATTAAGTAATGAAATTAATTACATATCCCACGGACTAAAAAGTTTTTTTTTTTTTTGAACTTTCAATTCCTTATCTCATTATATAAAATTTGATGTAAAATAAAGACAAAAATTGAAGTATTTTATTTATGGTAGACATTGATTTTTTGTTATTACTACTTTTTAATTTTTTTATATTTTTAAATGTAACATCACATGACAACATCTCACATCTCTCTCATACTGGGTTGCTGAGATCCTCTGGGCTCGATAAAGTTGAAAATTGAAGTATTTTGTTTATTATAGACATTGATTTATTATTATTATTATTATTTTTAAATTCGTTAATGTAAGTATTATTTTATTACTTTGAAGTGTAACATTACATACAACATCTCCTTCATACTGGGTTGAAAGCCTCTTGGGTCAATCATTTAATAATTAAATTATAATTATGGAAGCAATATTCCAAAATAGGCACACTTATTGTGGTAGTCATCATATAACTATTGCATCAATATAAATTAAATGTCTAATAAACATTGATAGACATAGACATGAAAACCATTACTTCATTGTACGTCACACATACCTAAACATAAAATATAACATTATTAAAATAATTAATATATGAGTTAAACATATATATATATATATATAGATATAGATATCTATATATATATATATTATATATATATATTATATATATATATATATATATATATATATATATAATATAAACAAACATGTAATAAATTTTTGTAACCATGGAGATTTACTTCACTTTACCATAGAGATTCTAAGTATAGAATAGACTTTGTTATAATACCATCTAATGTAACATTCCCAATAAAACAATAAACATATTCAAAGCAGATCACTATTTTGAGATAAATCTCAATTACTAAAAAAACATGAGAAGAATTTCAGCCTAAAACTACCCATGAATTTTTTAATATGTAATTACTAAAAAAAATTAGAAGAAATTTCAGCTTAAAACTACACATGAATTTTTTTATGTAATTTTCATGTCATACTATGTAAACCAATCAAAATCTTTTAAATTTAAAATGTATTTGTCTTTAATTTTATTTTGATTTATCTTCTTATAAGTTTACTCAAATTTCAATTACACAAGATTTAAAATGAAATTATTTTTTAATTGTATTTTTGGTTTATCTTCCTACTCAAATTTCAAGTGTAAATACTTGTTGAATAAAGAAATAAATTAGAAATACAACAAGTAACTATAAAGAAATAAATTAGAAATACAACAAATAACTATTACTCATACTTTTGAGAAAACTCATATTAATAAAAATCGAAAATAAATTAAAAAACATATTCAACATATTTTTAATATATCTTCAAATAATAATAATTGTGATTAATAAATAATAATTACAAAAATTAATTCCTATTAAAAAGACTTAAAAACAATAAATTACAACAAAGCTAGCACGATGCTCACTCATAAATTATTTTCGATATTATTTTAATATATATATATATATATATATATATATATATATATTTTTTTTTTAAAATTTTAAAAATATAAAATATATTAGGGGAAAAATGTTTTTATCATTTCCAATGAATCGAGGATGAATCTTATGTTGACTATTAGGTCGATTAAGACCAGAACGCCTAAGATTAACAACAGTAAAAGCAAACAGACATTGAAGACTAAGACAAGAACACCTAAGATTAACAACTGTAAAAGCAAACAGATATTGAAACTCCTGCCTTCGAAGCCTGCATCTAACGCTGGCAACGAAGATCAACCCTAAAGACTGAGCTTATGGCATAGTAGATATTTGTATATTGAGAAATGTGGCATCTAACGCTGGCAACGAAGATCAACCCTAAAGACTAGAAATCAGTTTTAAGAATAAAAAATTATCTTTAACGTTGTTTTGCCCTCGCATGCAGATTTGGGAATTTGTAAAATATTGTTTGACTGTTCCTGTACATTAATTTTTTGAAATATTTTAAAATCAATATAGCAGACTTAATTTAGTATTTAGGTCAGCCATTAAGTGTCTTGAGGCATAGCGAATAGTGTGGATCCTTACACCACGATGTCCACAACGACATTGAGTTGGAAATCCGCGAAATCCGGGAGAGAATCACACAAAATCTCTGGTTGCCTTGTCCATCCTTACCACTTTAAAATGTTGGTGGACGCTATTAATTATGAATGGCATAACTTGGAATTTCTGTTTTTTAAGAGAGCAGATCGGTTTCCTCCCGGCCCCGGCGAAGCTTACGGGCAGTAGAAAAAAGTCAAGTTGCAAGGGTAGTTTTGTTGCGTCTCTCACCTGAGGATTGCAGGATGAAGCTGTTGAGCAATTTCTTAATTTAGCAGCATTCAATCTAAAGCAAAAGATAATAGCTGTTGAGAATTTCTTAATTTAACAGCATTCAATCTAAACCGCACATAATTTATTCACCGCACGGATCTTATGGTATGTATATATATTATTTTTGGCCAATTTTTTTTATTTATGCCATTCATTTCTTCCTTCTCCATTTTTTAAATTAATTTATTATTATTATTGATATAAATTTAACATACTACTTAAACAAACAACAATCAAAATCAAGTTTTAAATTATAAATATTCATTCTGGAATTTAATGTGTAAATAAAATTTGGTTATAATAATATAATTAATATGAGAGGTTTAAAAAATCATATTTTATTGTCTTATAATATTTTTAATTAATTTATCTATTTAAAAAGGGTAATAATAGTATAACTATTTTTAAAATAAATATCAGTTTTTTGTATATGATTATCACTAAAAATATTCTAAAATATTCTGTAGAGGTTAACTCTTTATCATTTGTTTATTAATTATCAAAATAAATCTATCGTAATTCCAGATCTAGAGAGATCATATCTCTCAACATGGAAACCTCTTTTTGAATTCAAAACCGATGAAAGTTTGCCACTTATAAAGATTTGATTCCTCTTTAATAGATTTGAACTTAAAATGGACCAACACACTAAATCAGGAATTTTTAATTTTCACTTATTTTATTTAATATATAGAATTATTTTTATTATTAATATTTTTTTTAAATATTAAACTTTCCTTTGTTATTAAATGTTTTAGCTAACATGCACATTCAAATATTTGATTAACATGCACATTCAAATATTTGATTGAGGCACTATTAGCTCAGTGGAAACATTGAAATTTGATTCCTCTTTAATAGATTTGAACTTAAAATGGACCAAAATTTTTAATTTTCACTTATTTTATTTAACATATAGAATTATTTTTATTATCAATAATTTTTTTAAATGTCAAACTTTTCTGTGTTATTAAATTTTTTAGCTCAATATGCACATTGAAATATTTGAAAGGGGCACTATTAGCTCAACATGCACATTGAACTATTTGATTGCTCCGAGGCACTCTACAACGCATTATATGAGAAGATGTTGTCATGTAATGTTACATTAAAAAAATAATAAATATATTTCCGTTAATATTGAATATGAATATGTATATGTTCGGTTAATATTGAATATGTATATGAGAGAGATATTGTATGAAGTTACATTAAAAAAACATATACACAATAATACTATGGGTCACAAAAGGAAACTATTTGTTTGTAAATTATGGATGCCTTCATATTGGAAAAATTATTCACCCAATTATAAAACTCACAAAGATATCATTGCTTAAAAAAACATTAAAATATATGATTATTTTTAAAAATGTGAGAGTGAATAAACACAATGAACTTCTGTTACCAACTAAATGTTGCATGAAATTGGAATACTTATAGTTCAGAAAATAAAATGAGAAAATGAAAAGCTTATTTGTGTTAGGTAAATTTTATGAAATTAGAAAATAATTAATATTTTCACATATATAAATTAAGTAAATTGATATAATCATTAAAAATGTTTTTGTGTGAGTTAAATTTTGTTAAAGTAAAAAATAATAAGTATTTTTGAAATATAAATCAAGTAAATTCATGTGATAGTTAAAATGCTTTGTATGAGGTAAAGGAAATGAACCAACCTATAAAGATGACAAAAGTAGCATACATCCCTAAATCTTTATAACTATATTCCTTGTGGTACATAATTGATCCCTCCCAATGCTTGGTAGATCATAATCAAAATGTTTTTATGTGAGGTAAATTTTATAGAAATAAAAAAAATAAGTATTTCTGATACTTAAATTACATAAGTTGATATCATAATTGAAACTTTTTGTGTGAGGTAAACTTATCAAGTAAAATTTAAAAAGTATTTCAAATATACTCATCTACATAAAATTTCTTTTCACTCTAAAATAAATTTTCACCTCTAAGTGATTTGATCTCTATAGATCTAGAGTTAAGATGAATATAAGTTGGTTTATAACTCACATTAAACCTTTCTAACACCCTCGGTTAATTTAAATATTTGTCCATTACTTATATTTACTTTGTTTTTAAAGACTTACGAATATTTGTAGGCTGCATGGGAGAGGCCTAACGGGAATTGACGTTTAAGGTTAATTTTGTTTAATCTTGGGAAAAGGTAATATTGGAATTTAGCGAAAAGAAGCTGAGTGAAAACTCTTTTACCAGATAGTTAATCAGTAGATTACCTTTCTTTTCCTAAGGGATAAAGACTATCTCAAGGAGGAATAAAGACTATCTCAAGGAGCATAGAAAGCCGAGGAAATCGAGTGAGGCTGGAGGCATCTGGAAAATAGGAAAGAAAGAGAAATTGAACACCTACACACGCCTGTGGAGTTGTTGAATTTGACGAAGGGCCAGTGGAACTCCTAGTTTTTCTGTCTAAAGAATTTCCGGGTTAGTCCTTGGAAGGGTCTTATTACCTTGAACTACCGTGACGAATGAATGAGAAAGGAATTGTTATGGTATTAGAAGGCACGGGTAAGAGAAATAGACGTCATTTATTCTCTTGAGGTTAGGATGTCACGGTCTTCCCAGTGGATACTATATTTCCTAATTAATACAAATGAGTATTTTTCAATTTTCGTGCTATGCATTGATGCTACCATTGTGGTTTTCGAATATAGAAAAATGTGAATGTAACTTTGAAGAATAGTTGATACTGTTAGTTCAAAATTGAAAGTTCAATTCCCGTTCTGTTATGTGTAAAGGGAAAAAGAGAAGTGTTATATAAATTTATTCTTTAGAAATTCTTATATGGATATCCTATAAAAATATGTTATGTTTGTTATTGCTTGAAATAAATTTAAAATTATCGAAACAGTAATGTTGTCAAGTGTATTATGTTAACTAGTAATGTTATTGACCCATAACTATCAATAAATTTGTAGGTCACTAAACTAAACTTTGCATAATGAGGACAACGGTCTAGAGGTCATACCAGACAATAAGAGAAATGGGTTATGTTCGGGTTAGTGTCCTGGCAGGGTTCGGTTATACTAGCCACTGGGACATAGTCCCGAACAAACTTAGCCTTAGTAGTCGACCAAACTTGGGAAAAGCAAATTGTATAACAATGCAAAATATTTCTAGTGTGTCTATAACTTTATTAATAATTTAATAATTAGGTGAGCACTACTGAGAAGAATTATGAAATTCCTTTATAACTACTAGTATCGATGATTTAACGACCTTTTGAAAGAATATGCAGACAAGCCCGAAGCACGAAACATATACTAATTAACAGGAAAAACCCATATTAAGACTCAATCTGATAGTGAATAATCTTTTCATACATTCATCATGAAGACGTTGTTCATAATCAAAGATACACGCATTTAGAACAAAATATTTTAAATGTGGCTTATCATCAAAAAAATACCACAACAAAACGAAGGCCAAGCAACTATCAGTATTTGAAATACAAAACAGTTGTATTAAACATAAAATCCTATGGTGGGTAGTTCAGGGGCACCGAGAGTCATAATAGTAAATCGTTAACAGAGCTTGTAAACATGGTCATGCTCTCAAAACTTTAAAAGGGCTCTCATTTAAGGAAATATCAAATACCCTCAAGGAAACTGTTAAGAAGTAACATAAGGTCATATCCTTTTTGGAAGGAAATTTTAGATAGGAACATAGATTCCAGCATGCACCTATAAGAAGTAAGTATTGGTGACGACATATCTAGATTGGTGGAAAACCCAACAGTGACAGCTTCATAAGAAGCGAGAAGCCAACCTATGTACAAAAAGACAAAACATGAGTACCCTTTTCGCTGGTTAGGAACTCAAATGAGAATATGTTAGGTCGAACCCACACTACTTGAATAAATGGCACTTTACTTGGTTAATATCCATGTCAGAAAGGAAGGGACCGAACATGAGCAACCCGAAATTCAGGGTTCAACTCGGGATAACCTTTGTTAAATTAACAAAGAGAGCTCATGGTATAAAACAAGAGACTATCCTTACCTAAGAACCGAGGGAGAGATAAACTCCACCTAGAGAGGGTGGGGAAGCTTGGCCAAGACTAGTTCGAATTGGAAGCCACACAGAAAGGGGATAAGTGATATCCTACCCTGAATTGGCTGAAGTTAAACGAAACCAAAAATATATCATCTAAATAACATTGTTTGTTCAAGAAGAATGAGGAGTGTTTGAGATACTTACCAAGAGTTGCATAGGGTTTCTACTAAGCATCGTGGTCTAAATGACTCGAGATGCGAAGCGGAAAACCAAACAGCTACACCTAACTCAAACCACTGATTGTTAAGTCGTTGGATCATTAACCTAATGGATCAACGCTTGCCCTCATGCCATGAAAGGTCAGGTTCGAGAGGTTTCTAGTGTAATTCATTTAGGCTTATGAGCAGCCTCTTGTATGTTTTCCCTTCACGTGGTATGTTTTGATAGAGTCATATTGATGCATCAGCTAGTGGTTAAACCAAAATTGGGCATAGCATAATGTAATTATGACAATAATAATAATAATAAAATAACACTTGTTGTGTTAAGGGTGCATAGATAATCCCAAAATAATATTTCATAGGCTTCATAACCCAAGAGATTCCATACAAACCTTATAATGCACACATTGTTTGAGGATCCAAAATTCGAAGATAGGTTGCATAGTTTTGAATGATCTTTAATAATAAGAAGGGGATGTTTATTTTACCAAGCTCGGTAAGTCATTTTTTTTTTAGTTTCTCTTTAATTATGTTGAGGGGTGTTACATGTGGTATCAGAGTGCTAAGTTCCAACATTGTGACCTAATTAGGAAACTGTAGTGATAATAAGTGTGTGAATGAACACATAAGGGAGAACATGATGAGGAAGGGAGCTCGAAGCTTAGCCTTGCTAAGGCCAGTGGTGGAATCCAGTTTTGTACCAATTAATACAACAAATCCATAGATGTGGGTGAAAGTGGGTGAAGAATGACATAATCCAACAACTATGCTGCTAGAAACTGTCCAACAGTTGAATGTTGAAATGTTTCAATTAAGAACTGATAATGAAATATTAATGTTTTATCAAGAGAAAATCCTAGAGAGTATTTCTTATAGGAAAAACCATAGGAATTCTATGCCCATCCCGGAAAACGAAGCTAGGGATGAAGAACATCAACAGAGAAATGATAATATTCCAGAAGGAAGTCACACTCAAAGAACTGAGGGAGACATATATGATAATGAAGAAGAGTTTGGTAATGTTTATGATAAGAGAAGAATGAAGGAGAACAAAATTGAACTGCAAGGGGAATTTAAAAACATTAAGCCCCCAACATTTGATGGGGATGTTAAGGAAGTTGCGAAAGCCTGTACCATTAACATGAACAAATGATTTCAAATTCATGAATATGAAAATAAGCTTAAAGACAAGCTCGCTATCTACTAGTTTCAAGGAAAGGCCTATTTATGGTGGGAAGAAGTAAAAATCGTGCAGGGGATTGAGGACTAGGAGGTGACGTGGGATGAGTTTCATAAGAAATTTAAAAATAAATATTTAACTAATAATTTTATGATGAAAATGAAAAGGAGTTTCATGACCTAAAGTTGTGACAACTGACTATGGATGAATTTGTGACCACGTTTACATCTTTGTTGTGATATGTCCCATATATACATGAGGAAAAGGTCAAGGTTCAACACTTTCTTAGTAGCCCATCTGCATTCATGAATGAGAGATTAGAATTCAACAATCCCAAGACTATGGACGAGGCGATACAGAATGCTCAAATTTGTTACTAGCAAAACAAACAGAAGGGTGTAGGTAGTAAGACCTGGCCAAGTAAAAAGGGGCAATTTATTTATTTATTTATTTATTTTTTTCAGAGTATTATAAATACAAAATCCACTAATTTTAAGGCTGCATATAAAGAAAAATATAGCAGACGCTCTAGGAAAAATTAACAATGAGCCAAAAACCAAGGTGAACTCAGGAAAATCGAGGCTTCAAGCAAGCTAGAACCTAATCAAGCTCTGAAACCCCTTTGCAGTGTTTGGGTTGTGGGGAACCACACTACTACAAAAATTTCTCCCATCACATGAGACCATAACCGAATTCCATTACACAAGAAGATTCTACGGTTGGTGAAGTGGTGAGCATTCTACCAATAATTGATGTTCCTTAGAGGATCATAAGGTGAATTACCAACCTACCATGTAAGAATGGGAAGGTAAGATATTTAACCAAATTGTGTCTATTTTAGTAGATCCGGGAGTAAGTTTTAGTTATGTCAACCCTAAGGTAGTTGAAAATTTCCATTTACAAATTCACAAATTTAAGAATCCCTGGATGGTACAACTACCTATTGGAGCTAAAAGAAGGGTAACAACAAAAGTATTAGATTGTTCTGTTGAGATAGGAAAGCAACAAATTAAAGTTAACCTGAATATATTTCCACTGGGATCTTATGACATGTTGATTGAAATGGATTGGCAGTAGGGACACATGTATTTATTAAATTGCAAAGAAAAATCTATTAGTTACCTTTCTAAAGATGCCTCTAGGCAAGAAATTCAGGAAGTTAAAAATCTAATAAAACTACGTCCCATTTATAACCTCCTAGTTAGGAAAATGTGTTAGGAAAGAATGCTTGATATATGTTGTCCAAGTTGGGTATTCTAATGCTAAGGATAAAATTTCTCCCTTAGAAAACATACCCGTAATCCAATATTTTGTAGACGTTTTTCCTGAGAGTATACCAAGACTCCCCCAAAAACAGGATATTGACTTCATTGTAGAATTATTCCCTAGAGTATTCATAATGTCAAATACTCTAAATTGTATGAGTATACCGGAGTTAACATAGCTCAAAATTTAATTAAAAGAATTGTTTGACAAAGCGTACATCTGCCCAGGTGTATCACCTTGGGGAGCTCTAGTGTTGTTTGTAAGGAAGAAGGATGGCACTGTAACACTCTACATTGACTATAGGTAGCTAAATAAACTAACTATCAAGAATAAATACACTTTTCCTTGAAGTGATGATATGTTTGATCAAGTTAAGGGAACTGCAATTTTCTCTAAGATTCATCTATGACAAAGGTATCATCAAATTAGAATAAAGGAAGAAAATATTTGTAAGACAACATTTAGAAACCTGATATGGACATTATGAGTTTGTTTTCCTACATTTTGGACTAGCCAAGGCACCAAAAACATTCATGAGTTGAATGCATGATGTATTCGACCCATATCTGGAAATATTTATCTTAATATTCATAGACAATATTTTAGTTTATTCTAGAAATCTAAAAGAACATAAGGAACATTTGTGGATAGTACTGCAAGTTCTGCAAGAGCATCAAATGTATGCTAAATTTAGCAAGTGTGACTTTTACAAGGATCAAATCCAATATTTAGGACATGTCATTTCAGTTGAGGGTATAGTTGTTGACCCCGAGAAAATTAGAACCATTGTGGAGTGGCCTGTACCTAAAAATGTGGTAGACATACAGTCCTTCATGGGTCTGGCGGGGTATTACCATCATTTTATCGAGGGGTTTTCTCAAATTTTCTTACCCTATTACTTCTTTAAAAAATAAAGGGAGATCCTTTAGGTGGATAGCTTATTTCCAACAATATTTTGAGCAATTGAAACAATTGTTAACCACTACCCTATTGTTAAAGATTGTTGACCCAAACACAGAATTTGTGGTATTCACTGATGCTTGTCAAGAAGGGGTAGGGGGTGTTGGTGCAGGAAGTAAAAGTGATGGCATATGAACCCTGAAAGTTGAAGGAGCATGAACAGACTTTTTTTTTCTTATGATTGTGAATTAACTGTAGTAGTACATGAATTGAAAGTTTGGAGGCATTATTTGCTAGGAAAAATGTTCTTACTAATTTCATATCATGATAACTTAATACGTTATATCAAACAAAATAACTTGAATGTTCGCAAGGAAAGGTGGAATACATTCCTTAGTGAGTTCATATTTGATATTAAGCATCTAAAAGAAAAAGAGAACCAAGTCGCATACACATTAAGTAGGAGAGTGCATTGTGTGTATGAACCCTACTTCAATCAAATAAAATTTAATTTTATAGAGAAGATCAAAGAGGCTGCCCAAAAATACCCTGAATGTAATTTTTTATGGCACTAATCCCAAGAGACTAACAGTTTAGGAAAGCAGTTTGAATATAGAATTACTGAGGATCATTTGTTAACTTTCAAATGGAGAATATATGTCCCCATCCAAATTTCAATTAGACAATTTATTCTAGATGAATTCCATAAAAGTCCTTATGTTTCCCACCCCAGCTATCAATTTTTTTTTCATCAATTAAAAGGGATTATTTTTGGCCTGGTATGAGGAGGAATATTGCAGAATATTCAACAAAATTTTTATAGTGTCAGCAAGCTAAAGTTGAACACCAGCATCTCGGTAGTTTACTCCATCCACTACCCATTCTTGAGTTGAAATGGGAAGTTATTACACTTGAATTTATAATGGGGCTACCCATGTCTAAAGGATACAATGATTCAATCATTGTGGTAGTAGAAAAACTGAGTAAAACAACTCGTTTTATTTTGGCACAATCTACTTACAAGACTAGCTAGAATGTTGATATTTTTATGAAGGAAGTATTTTTCTTGCATGGCATACCCAATGTAGTTATTTCAGACAAAGATGTAAAATTCACTTCTGAATTATGTAATAATCTCTTTAAATGGTCGACAATAAAAATACAATTTAGTACTGCATACCATCCAAAAACAGATTGGAAAATCAAGTGAGTCAATCAAGTACTGGAAGACATGTTAAGAATGTATTTCATGTAACAACCCATCAAGCGATAAGTGTATCCTTAAAAAAGATTCCATTTGAGGTTTTATATTTAAGGAGGTGTATAAAACCTTCCAACAAGAATAGCATAGCAGATAGACTAATGTTGGGACCAAATATGTTAGCTGAAATGGAGAGAAATATGAACAAAGGTAGGCAAAACTTAAAAGTTGGTGATGATAGGCAAAAGGCTTATCCAGAAGAGAAGAGAACTTGTCGAGAATTTAGATTTAGGGATCGTGTATATGTATGAGTTAATCTGGATAAAAGTACCTTAATATGGGGTGGATGTGCAAATATTACCCCCATATTTTGTGGCCCTTTCCAACTATTGGAAATAATTGCACCAGTGGCATATCGATTGGCGCTACCTAGTCACATAAGTGTAACACCCTCCTCCCACATCTACCCAAGAAACCGGTTAGCCTAGTTAAACATGTGACAAGAGGCTACTATGATATGATTCAACCTCCTATCTAACCTTAAGGAAATGAAATCAATGGACAACATAACACACAAACCTCCCTTATGTACTTCAAGACCCGGAGGAGCTAATCCACCACTCAAGGTTCCCAATCTCTAAGTTAGCCTATAATTTACATGAATTGAATGCATTATCACTCCCATGACAAGGAATGCATGTGAACGTAAGCCTATATTTACTCCCACAGTTCCAACAAGGGAGAGAGTGCAGTCTCTATCAGCGAACTTTGTGCCAGAGACTGCGATATTTAAGCCACTTTTTTAAGGCTAGTCTCCAAACCAATGCCTGGAACTTGATGAGACTCTCCAAAACATTAAATGACAACAAGGAAAAGCCTCCAACACAAAACTTGATCAAAGGCTTTACCTAACGAAACCTAACAATGAAAGACGTTTTGTCAAACACTTAGTAAATATGCAACCTACAGGTGTAAATAACAGATATGAACATAGGGGTCTCAGACTTATTTGAGATTTGTTATGAAGCATTGTATCGTTGTCACATTAGCTTCCATTTCATCCAATATGTCATAGATACATTAATCATTCAGTAAAATGTAAGAACATCATGAGAGCCATACATAATTGTTGTCATAAAATACATACATAACCAGCATAGTAGGGACAAAAATACCAATGAAATCACAACCATATAAACCACATATAATCCATAATAATGCTCATGGAGATACAAGGAGAAATAAACTTTCATTACTGATGCAAAATCCAAACCGAGTATGGGATCTCCACATTCCACCCACCCGTAGAATGGTTGAGCCAAATCTCTCTTCAGCCATTCACCCTGTCCCATATTCCAATCATGAATGTGGGAGGTCATAGAACATAGCAATCAGAACTCATCAAGAGATTATAGAGGCCATCCACCTCAACCCATCAAATAGTGAGTTCACCTCATGGTCGGACATCAAAAAACCATCATCATATTAGTCTCCATCCCATCCTTCTAGGGCTCTGGAGCATTTGTTCCAACTTGGCTCCTAATACTACTAACTCAACCTATCGCTGTCGTCAACACTAGTAACTCAACCCACAACTTTTACAAGGCATCCAAAGCATTTTTCCAACTAGGGCTTCCACAACTAGTAACTCAACCCACCAAGGGCTTCCAGAGCGTTTTTCTAACCATGGCTTCCAGGGCTAGTCACTCAACCCAAGCTATTACAAGGATTTTAGAGTGTTTTTCAAACCAAGGCTACGGGGCTAGTAGCTCAATCCAAGCCATTACAAGTCTTCCAGATAAGTTTTCGAACTAAGGCTTCCAGGAACTAATAACTCAAGCCAAGTTGAGGAAACATGATAACCAACCAAAAACAAACAATGAAAATAAGCCCACAATCACCATGGCTATCCAGGAAATGGAAAGGCTAGGCAATCCACTGTCAATCTCGGCCATCCTCCATGCCAATGACAGGTCATAACCAAAAATCCACATGCACATGCCATAACTAATGAGGAAAACATACCTACAACTCGATACATGCAAGCAAAACTCATTATAGCTACTGATATTGATGCCCTCTTGCACTTTCTTACTCTTCCTTTGCCTTCTTTCCCCAAAACTCAAAGTATGCCACACCCTTCAAGTGTGCTCCAAGAAAACTCTAAGTATCTAAGAGTATGAGAGAGAGAGAGAGAGAGAGAGAATAATGAGAGAGCTCTAAAACTGAGTTGATCAAGTCTCGCCCACTAATTCTCATAAGCTTTTTCATTAATGAGGCCTCTATTTTCTTCATTTTCCATTATTTTCCTTCATTTTCCTCCTCACATTAAACTTGTGACCTTTCACCTTCATTTTCTTCTAATTTCCATTATTTTCATAAATAAATGTTAATTAATGCATCATGCCTTTCCAAAACTTTTTCCATTGGTTTGTCAATTTCCTTAGCCATAATAAACTGAATCAACACCCATTAGGATGCTTCTCCCACCATTCATCTTGTAATATGTGTCCCATCACCATGGCCTTATATATTTTTACATGGAAGTTTCACCAACGCTATTACAAAACCCTCCTCCTTGGGGGAACACCATCCTTGGTGTTCATTGACAACTATAACCAACAAGACTACTGAAAACAAAACATACTACCCATGGAGCTTTATAACACAACTCGTCACAATATTTACAATGACCACTCTTGAGACATGACAATCATACCATTTGGTTGAGATTTATAACATAACTCATTATGGTATCTACAATAATCAAATATACACATAAACATTTGCTTCTGCCATCAAATAACCATACCTTCTATGGAGATTTATAAATCCAACTCGATATAATATTTACAATAATACACACATATACACATATGCACATTTTCTAAACCAAAAAATAAGAATATATGATGTGTTCATCTGCAACAAGGAAATATAGAGTCTCACGCCTCCACCCTCAAAGTAATACCAGGATTCACTTCCTTCATAGGAAGTCTAGAATCCACCGTAAAGTTAAATCTGCATCTAATGTCTAGTGCTACAATCCTATGCCACTAGTCCTCTCAGTGAACAGTTATCAACTCATTGTTCTAGGGTGCATTCCCAATTTGCATATGATTCCATCTGGTAATGCTAATGAACAAAACAAATCCATCCTCTATCTTCCCTTATCTGCTATACAGTCCCTTGGGAAACCCGATCAACCCCTTTTGTGCAGTCACTCACCTTCCAAGTTCTGATGGAACCCCCATCCCAGGTAGCCCATCCCTTGGCAAGGCTTCCTCACATCAGAAGATACAACAACCAAGGCATGTCCCTACCTTAAAACCATCATACCAGTCATAGCATGCTCATGCAAATTAATGGACATTATTGGGTACCAGTGTCCCACAATGGCCCTGCTCCTAAAGTTCTTTACCAGCATACTACTACATTTTCAATTCCTTTCATTGTTGTTGCTAATTATTGTAGTTGATTTCAACCATCCAAATAAGCATTTTTGTGCTTCCTGTACCAAGCACATAACTTTCATTAGGTTTGAAATAAATTGAAATAAATTCAAATCATACCTCATCGGTAGCTCGTTAATAAAGTACACTTGCAATTTTGTTTGCTTCCCATCACAACACGTCAAACTAATTGTTTGATCAAAACATCATGTATAAAAATATCACATATGGTTAACTTAAAACAAAATCATCATAGATCAACATCATAAATCAGATGTAACCATCAAAAAGTAGAATCATAGATCACATATAATCATCATATACCACAATCATAAATCACATGCATAATAAAACTGAATAAAATATTGATACTTATCCTTTAACTAATCCTTACCTTCTACCTTTTTCCATATTCCGCACACACTAGATTGGTTTCCACACCCAAAAAACACCTAGTGCCTTCTCCTCAACCATGTGCACATATGCATAGTGTGAATCACACACATACAACTACACATGACATTCAACACCATGCAACACATGCACCTACACCTGACATGCAACACATACACTTACAACAAGTGTATACAATACAATACATACACCTACATCCAATGCATAACATAATGCATACACCTACCCCTGGCATACAACACAACACAATACATCTATTCCCCATGTACAACACTAGACAATACATGCACCTACACAATGCACATACCTAGTACCAAATTCCCTCAACACAACATGTATGGCATGCATACAATATCACACTTGCACTAGTACCATATGTACAACATGTACACCGCACCAGTTGCACAATGTTTGCACAACATCACATGTACACAGTGCCACATGCACAACGTGTACACAATGCCACATGTATACTACATCACTTTTACAACATGTACATAGTACAACATGCTCAACATATACGTGAAACCACATGTATACAACACCACATGCAAGACATGTACACAGCACTATCTACACACAATGCCACTTGTACAACATGTACACAACACCACATACACACAAAACCACTTGTACAATCATGCACACCACACCAGATGTACATAGAACCACATGTACAACATGCACGCAACACCATATGTACATAACACTGTATATCCAACATGGACATAACGTCATTAGTACACTACACTACATATTCAACAAGTGCAGAGCACCATATGCATACAACACCGCATATCCATCATGCACACAATACAATATGTACACAACACCGTATATCCAACATGTACATAGCACCATCTATACCCAACATTGAATATGCAACATTAACACCACACTATCTATACTAACATCTAGTAGATAATATTGCATAAACAACATGTACACACTACATATGCACAATATTGCATGCACACAATCATCACAGATGCAACATGTACAACATATACAACATATGCACAAAAGTAATACCACACATCCGAAACCACACTACCTCTACCAAGTAACCTTGCTTCCAGTGTCTCTCTACAATCCATTCTTATCCTAGCATGCCACAGACCACATGACTTTCATTCTATTGATGCATCCCTCAGAATTATCTATCATAACATAAGCATAGGAATAATACAAGTATGCAATATTAATTCATATCCACATGATACTGACCTCATACATTTGTCATGACTACTCTTCCCAATTAATTCCTTGTAAGACCAAGAACCTCTTCAGATGATTTCCCTGTGTAAGTAATCATTCCTCCATAAGAATGATTCTTGATGACCCTATTAGGTAGTGAAATAGATAAATATATACATATCCATAAACATTTAAAATAAAACAATCATGATCCTTTATTGAATTAAGGATTCTCTAATCCTTATCAAGCTTTTGAGACATGTTTTTCAGTGATAATCACATTAAAATTCATTTGTTGACGTGTTTCAAACCATCAAGTGTGGTTCATCCCGAGGACAAGATGAAGAGCCATATCATGGAAACAAGTTAAATAGAGAGACTGATCATTCAAACAGCTAAAAAAAAAAAAAAAAAAAAAAAAAAAAAACTATTTTTCACCAAAGGAAATAGCCACAATGAACTAGACCTCAGCTACAATTGACTCGACCAAGAATTGGGGGAAAGTTTTTTAATTAATTAATTAATTAAATAATTAGCTGTCACACAATGAAATAAAAACTTTCTATGGAAAGTTCATATTAAAACATTTATCTTCTAAAACTTTCTCCTAAGTTTTTTGATATGTTATGAAAAAATCAAAATGTTATATTAATTTTTTTGATTATCTTAAAATGTTGTAGCTTTCCAATATAGCTAATTTATATTTGGACTACACTAGGTGTGTCTATATATATCTATTGATGGTATTGAGCTATTTCACAAGTATACTCCCTTAAGAGTTCATAAAGCTTGAAGCCATTGAGACAATATTCATCGAGGGATTATAACTCATCATGTCACTCTAGAGATTGAATCTAAATAAAAAAGATAACAACTATTCTGGTCAACCACCCTTAAGAGGCCAAAACATCATAATGACGTCATGGTGGTTGATACACTATTAACATTGCGAATATTCTTGGTCATCCGTAACATGTTCTATTTATAAATATTATAAACAATTAATTGAAAATTTCAGTTTTTTATATAGTTGAAAATTAATCTAAAAAATAAACATAAATAAATCACCAATGTTTTTCCGATAATACCAACATCTGTGCTCATTCTGTGATAGCTCTAGCCCCAGGAAAGGGCACAACTACAAGACATATCGAACAACCACAGGCAAAGAGAGCTAGGGAGCAGAAGAAAAGAAGAATGGCTCCCAGGCGTAGCAAGAGGACAGTTAAAAAAGAAGAATGCACCAAAAGTGTAGGGAAGAAAAGGGGCAAGCAGCTGGATGAAGAGAAAATGAAGAAAATCATCGACTCCTACATGGAGGGCAACCTAAAGGAGGTTAGAGAACAAATCTAGAGCTGGGAGAGAGATTTGAGAAATAACCTCAGGTGTAGAGACCTACCCATGGATGAATGGGAAGGAATGCTATAGGACATGGGAACTTCAAACAGTAGGCAATCACTTTTCAAAAAGACTGCAACAATATTGGATCATGAAACACGTCGTAGCTCGAGCCATGACTCTTCATCAGGAAGACATGGAAGGGGAAGTTCTGGATAAGCAGGAAAGGAGTAAGGAGCCTGACCTTGTCCGGGCAAAAATTCTGAAAGACCTTGCGACAATACAAATCCAAACCTACATGAATAATCTTGCATTGGGCCAGATTGAGCAGACTCTGTTAGAGATAAAGTGGAAACTGTCATAGGGATGTGAGCTTCCAGGCCCTAGGGTGAAGGCACTAAGTTCCGGTGCAAAGGCTTTAGTACAGATAGCATCCTCTGATGAGGATTAGTTTATTTTGTTTTTTTTCTTTGAATGTTTTTAAAATGCAGAAAATAAGCAATCTTGTTATGTTCTGTAAAGACAATAGGGATAAGCTCTTGAGAAGCGGGTGGTTTTTATGAACTTATTCATTTTGGAGTGGGTATAATGCTGACCGGTGGTCACCTGGTTTCCTTCGGGCAAGTGACTAGCTGGGGGACATGTTTGTAAAGTTTTCTAAAAAAGTAAATATAGAGAGCTCTACAATGTTTACAAAAAAATATTTTGTCACCTCTGCTGCATTAAGAGGGTGGAAGATGAAAATCACTTTCTCAGTTAACTATGAGTTCATTAGCTTACTACCACTTCCTCACCTAGTTTTAGGGATATTTTCCTGGTATTTCCTTCCAATTAAGCTTGGGAAGCTCTAGTTTGATGTGTATTTATAGGACATCATGTCCCTACTCATAGGCTTCATTGTGGCCTATTTTCTAAAGGTTATTTTTTTTTTTATGCAAGCTCAAAGGCTTTGAGTTTGGGCTTTAGATGCAACTCCACTTGTTTTTGGTGGTAATCTTTATCCTTTCTCATTCTTTCTTCTCTAATTTTTTAGTTTTGTTTTCTATATTGAAGGTCAACATAATAGGATGTTGGTTCTTTTGTTATTTATCTAGTATATTTTTAGTCATGGGTTTTATTTTCTATAACTTTAATTTTCCTCTCCTTGTTCTATATTTTTCCTTCTTCTACACGTCTTTATTGGTTTCTAATTGATTTCATCCCTAATGCTCTCTCAACTCCCTTTGGGACAATTCTCCCCTCCCTATTAACCTGTGCCTTTCTCCTTCATAGGTTAACTCTTTTTCCTATTCAATTCTTTGTCATTCTTTCCCCTAAATTCGACCATGGGCCCCATGTTTCTCATCTTATTTTTGTTTCCTCTCCCATTCCTATGGATCATTGCAAAGTCACCATGAGAGGCCAAAGAAGGAGAAGGGGAAGAGTCACTCCCTCTATAAATTATAATGCCCCTATTTCATCTGGCTCCCATCCACATGTTCAATCTAGTACTTATTACTCAAGGGATTATTACATGGATGTATTTCCCAAGATAGTTAGATGGACCAACTTTAAGGTAGAAGAGGAAATTTGATTGGAATGCAAACCCATTCTAGATCAACAAGTTTTCAAGGATATTAGGAGTTAGATTCCATAGATTGGAACTTCTACTTGATCTCATTAGACTCTGTACATGCAGGCAATCAATCTCTAACGATATATAAAAATTATTGTGGGAAAAGTCGTTATTGAGAGATTTGATACTCCGCAAGAAATACAAATCTGCATTGTAGATATTCTGGATAAACTAGAGAGGTTGGGTAAGCAAGTTTTAATCTTAGTCAAGAATATCGTATGGATAAACTTCGGTCCATTTGAGGAAAAAAGGGACTTATAACCACCAATCTAGGTGGACTCTCCTTCCAAAGAACATGATCATGCAAGCCTATATTTGTGTTATAGCTTTTTATAATGGCAATCGTGTAGCTTTGATTATTAATATTTAGCAATATATTATTATTAGTTATGAATTTACTTTTAGTAATAAACTTATAAAGTTAGAAATATAAAATGTTGAAATTTTGAAACTATG